>JBBMOJ010000841.1:0-10240 GCA_038090695.1 Sclerotinia spermophila | reverse complement strand
TCTTTATAGATTCTATAATAAAAAAGGATATTAGCAAAATCAATATTATATATATGAAAAAGCTAAGAAAGCTTTAAAATCAAATAAGGATAATATTAAGGATAATAGTTTTACTAGAATAACTATAATAGAAAAATATATTGATTCCCTTTATCCTTATAATACAATATATATTAAAACTCAAAACAATAAATAGATCTTTAATTCAAGGGTTTTTTATTATTTTGTTAGCTCGATTGAAAACCTTATAAATCTTATATATTGGGGTATATTATGAAAAATCAAGACAGTCAATAATGAATATATTTAAAGTATTGTATTCGGAATAGCAACTATTAGAAACCTTAAATTACGGGATGTTTAGTATATCAAGGAGTTTCGATATAATCAACTCATCTCTATTGAATTATTAATTGAAATAGATCGAAAAGTTATCTTTGAAAAAGATTCAATATTTTATTAGAAAAATGATTAATTTGAAATGGCTATAAAATGTTGTAATGGTAATTATATTATTAAATAGCCTTTTACTTTATAAATATATATAGTTGATATAGATTTAGAGATTAAAAAGATTGATTTCAATAATAATAAAGTGGAGGTAATATATTGATATTTGGGTTACCTCAATTATAATCAAATAAATAAACTAAAAAAAGCTTTTAATAATTTATATTATATTAAAAGGAAAAAGCTTATTAATCGAAAAATATGTGAGGCTTGTTTTGTAAAAAAAACAAAATAAGTATTTCAACAAATATACAACGATTTATATTCCTATAAAACTATATCGTTTTTATATAGATCTATTAGGTATATAAGAACTCTTTGAAAATAGGAATAAATACTTTATTATAATTATTGTTCGAAGATATAGAAGTCGCCGATCACGTGGTCTTCTTAGTAATACTACCGACGAATCAGGTTAGATTATACCAGCCACGTGTGGAATAAAAGGTCCCCTCCGATAGGACCTTTAATCCTACACACTTAGCTATATAGAAAATACTAGAGCTCTTCCACTACAGTAGTTTCCAATAATTATTGATAATATTATTAGATCTATATGAATTAGATTTACAAAAAATAAATCAGTAATAATACTAGTACCCATTTTGATGGATTTGATTAATTAGATAGAAAAGGAATTCAATTTTAAAGTTGTTATTATTAGAGTAGATAATAGAAAAGGCGAATTCGGAATAATATTCCAAACTGAGATTAGAAAGAAAGGATTAATCTTTAAACCCTCGCTTTTAGAAAAATATTCTATGAATAGAATTGCTGAGAAAAAGATTTAAGAAATTAATACTATTTCAAAATTACTATTAAATGAATTAGGAGTTGAATTTAGAATATAGGAATTCATTATTAGGTATACTATATATTTGAAGAATAGATCGTTTACAAAAGTATTATTTTTTAAAAAAACAGGAATGCTTTCAATAATAATTATATTATATAAAGTTATATATAGTAGATAATTTGATTTTAAAAAGCTTAAAGTGTTTGGATATAAAGAATAGGCTAGGAATTCTTAATATTTAGGATAATTGCATAAGAAGTTCAAATCGAGAGTATTCAAAGGAAAGTATATTATAATTGAAATAAATAGAAATAATATCTATTGCCTTTTTAATCTTTATACTAAAACTATTAATAAAATAATAGATGCTGATTTTAATGAATATAAAAATCCACTTAGAGAAAAGAATATCCCAGAATAGTTCGGAATAAAAAGGAAGAGAAAAATCCTTTTATATAATAAACCTAAAATTATAAAACAAAGGGTGTAATTAGTAATATAGAATAATATACGAAATATATAAATCAATAAACGAAAAGAAGTTTAGATTATAAATGAGCAAAAAGAAACTTAGATTTATTTTTTAGTACAAAAAGTATTATTGTAATTACTTCGATAGTAATAACTATAGGCAATTGGATAATTAGTATGAAAAGTATAAGCATCTACAATCAAATCATAAAATATATAAGTAATTATAGAAATTTCAAGAGTTAGATTTGCTTTGGTAATTATTTTAATCCAAATTGAATCGAATCAGAATTACAAAAAACAATTAGGGAGTATCTTCAATGATCAGATTGTTCAACAATACAAAGTATTGCTTATTACCTCTATATATCCTAAAGAAACTCTAGCTAGTAGTTCTAAATCAATACTAAAACAAATAGTGAAACTCAAGGATGCTATACAAAAAAACGCTTAAATATAGATAGATATAATCAGATATGAATTGTAAAGTCTCAAAGATAATAATACCTTCGAAATCATAAATGGAACTATACCCATTGGTAGAAAGCTATTAAGTAGTAGATATATTCTGAGAAATAAACTAAATCGCTTCGATAAGCTTACTAAAAGAAAAATACAATTAGTTATTAAAGAATATCTATAAAAATATAGAATAGATTTCCAAAAGATCTTTACTAATATAGTAAGATATTCAATATTGTATACTTTGTTAATAAAAGCTGTGGTAGAAGATTTAGAAATCGATAATATGGATATTGATACTACATTTTTGAATAGCGAACTAATGGATATAGAAATCCTTATAGAAGTACTAAGATTTTTCGAAATAATCTTCCCCGAAATCAAGTTTAAAAATAAATTATATTTCAAACTGAAAAAGTCTTTTTATAGATTTAAACAAGTTTTATATATTTAGTGAACAATTGTATAGAGATTCCTTAAAGAGATCAAACTCAAAGAATTAATATTAGATTCAAATCTTTTTATAGGAAAAGGAGTATATATTCTATTATATATAGATGATTTGTTAATAGTAGGAAATTGTATTAGTGTTGATTTTATAAAAAAGATAATAGAAAGTCAATGGAAATATAAGGATTTAAATAAAATTAGAATGTTTTTAGGATTTCAAATAGAGTAAAATCGACAAATTCGATCTCTCAAAATATACCAACCCAATTATACAAAAAAGATTCTATAAAGATTCGATATCGATATAATAGATACGAAAAACCTTCCTTTATTATTTAATATTATTATACAAAATATATATAAAGACGAATTCCTCTATAACAATAATAAAATAATATACCTTCAAATCGTTGGTTGTATTATCTACCTCTTTAATTACACCTAACCTAGTATAATATATCCTATAAACCAGCTCGCTTGAGTTATATAAACACCAAAGGAAAGTCATCTAATATTTGTAAAGCATTTGCTTTAATATCTTGCTAGTATATACTCAATTGATACAGTTTATTCAAATCAACTAAATATACATCTATATGAATATCGGGGATATATAGATTCTATTTAAGGATCTGTAATAAATAGAAAGTTAGTATAAGGAGTAGTTTTCATTAGATATAAAGGAACTATAGTTTGGTTATCAATAAAACAGAAATCGATTTCCCTTTGTATAATAGAAATAGAGATTATAGTAATCAATGAAGAAGCTAAAAAGATTGTATGAATGGAAAAGCTAGTTAAAGATTTTAATAAATAATCAAACGATAAACTATTTATTCCAATCCTGTATTATAATAATATAAGCGGAGTTGATTGGATGTAAAAAAATAAGTTCTATAGTAAGACCAAACATATCGATATTCGATAGTATTATATTCGAAAGGATATAGTAGGAACTAAAAGGCTTTATATTGTATAGATATTAGGAATTAAGTAAATAGCCGATATATTTACAAAGCAATTAATCTATCCTAACTTTATTACATATAAAAAAGAATTGGGGTTGGATTTGGAAAACTAAAATATTACAATACTAGATTGTTGTTCATTATTTCACCTACTACAGGTAAGAGAATAAAAGCTTAAAATTAAAATACTCTTATATTATAATACAATAGAAGATTATAAAATATTCGAATTCTATAGGAGATATAAATACTACGAATAGTTTAAAAAGCTAACGCCGTTATAGGAGTTAATAAGGCTTTTTATGATTTGTATATAGATCAACTAAGGTTTATATGTTTAGATGATAATATTCCTACTATAAGAGGAATATTGAAAATCACGTATACTATATACTACTTAATGGTATATACTCTTAGCTTCCTCTTATAAATCTCTTTTGTCACGGGAAGAATGTGTCCTATATAAACCCAATTAGCTATACAGCTATTGGGACATCCTTTTAGCGTAATAGTTATAAGCCCGGTAGCGTTTATAACGCAATAATATCATTCTTCACTTTCACAACCATGCTTTATGGGTTTTTTCAGTGGATCTATGTATAAAAAGTATTTCATTAGATCCATTTTTAGGTCTATTCTAAAGCCCTTTAGATATCAATCTATCAGATGTATCCATATAGCGATCCTAATTGGATATATCCATACAGCGAACCTAATTTAGATGTATCCAATAGGGAACCTGAGTAAATAGCGATAATATCATAATGGAACGAGATTTGTATATATGACTCATTTGAAGCTAGTATAGAGAGATTACTGCCTATAACCAGCTAGTCAGCAATCTCAGGGGTGTGTCACGGGAAGAATATGTCCTATATAAACCCAATTAGCTATACAGCTATTGGGACGTCCTTTTAGCGTGATATCTTCATTATTGTATAAGTAGTAACTTTATATTATAATGTAAAGTTATATTATAAATACTCCTATATATAATATTATTATATTATATACAACTTACTGTCTATTTCCGATAAAAGTATTATCTTATTTATACCAATCAATAGTTCTCTTATCTATCAAATTACTTACTCAACAAAACCTAATTCTATTTAGTACACTCTATATCACGAATCGGACAGGATCGCAATGCGATCGGTCACGTGCACGATCACGTGTACATAATTAGTCTATATAGCCTTCGAAGGAGCGATTCGCTCCCGCTCCTCTAGTTGTAGATTCTAAAGGCATCTTGTACCCTGTATCACAGTTCTTCTAAGGCAAAGTGTCACACTCTATAAAGATAATTATATCAATCATCTCAAAACAGTTTTCGTTTTAAATCTTAATATCAATTAATAATAATAAAAGTTGCTTTGAAGATAATATTATATATAAATATCTCCTAGATTGAACTAAGGTTTTAATCATTTAAGTTTTTTGAATCTAGAGTTTTTTAATCAATAATTATCAATAATTCGACTTTTGTAATCCAATAGTTTAAAAATATAAATACTAATACTAACGAAACTCACAATATACTATATTAGATTATATCAAAATAAATACCACAACAAAGTATTCTTATTTCAATATTGCTTTCAAATTATATTTTAATTTGAAGGGTTTTTAAAATATTCCGATTTCCTTTACCTTACTATTATTGAAATGAAAATATTATTCCAATCTACTGTAAATCCTATATTCCCTTTTCTTGATTTTCTCTCGATTATAATAATTCCTATTATATTCGAAACAATTTAAGAGTTCAGATTTATATATAACTTTTAATCTTTCAATATTCTTCCTTATATAAATTACTAATATAAAAGAGTAGAAGATAATATAGGTTATATAGAGAATCCTTTGTATAATATTATAAGCTAAGCCTAAATATAATATATAAAGAATAAACGAAATTACAAAACATATAATAATAACGAGATAAGAGAAGGGGAAAGAAGCAATATATATATTCATATAACAAATATAGAAAATCAAAATAGGTAATAGGAACTTTGATATTATTTCTAGACTATTTAAAGATAAACTATAAATACTAGCTGCCCGAGATTACCTAATAGTCGGGTCATATGATGGGTCACATGATCTGCTCACAGTAGCCTTTATATATAACACTAAGCTAGCTTTGGTAATAGGGAATATTATTTTACTAGTTATAATGAATATTCAGGGAGCTTATAATATACTCTTAAAATAATAGTTTATTAATTAGATAATCAAACAAGGATAGCTGATATTATTCCTATGATTGGTTGATTCTTTTCTAACAAATAGAAGAGTGAAAATGAGATTTGAAGGGATTACAATTAGAGAACACCCAGTTGTTTATAATATATTATAAAGCTTTCTATTATCCCTTATCCTTTATATTCTATATTTAATTAAACTTTTGAATTAGGATATTAAGTATTGATTCGGATATACTAATAATATAATTATATATTATTTTTTAAAGAATCTTTTAATCAATATTAAATATCTTTAATAATAAGTTCAATAGATTATTTAATGGAGTGTAGATAATAAGGTCTTCTTTATACTAAAGAAATTTGAATTCCTTTATTTAATTAGAAGATATAATACAATTAATTTATTACTAATGATTAATCGGGATCTAGTAATGTGGTTTATATATATATGGGCTATATTATTATATAGGCCACTTTCATCTCAATTCACATATTCAAATCTATATTATTTAATAATTATTGATTCAATTGATTGAAACTTTTAAGAATATAATAATCTAGGGTCTATTATATTATTTTAATAGGTTCTTATATTATACTTTATTAATCCGCATTTGCTATAATATTGATTAGAGCTTTCTTTTTTATTAGAGTTTCCCTTATTTTGATATTTGTTGTATTGAGCCTGAATATCAATCTTTTTTTGAAATAATATATTTATTGTATTTTGTTTAATAAATATCCTTTTGTATTGTAATTGAATCTTTTTTATATATCGATATTGATTTAATGCTTTATTTGTTTTTCAAAGTGTATAGTTTTCTATATTTAAAAGTGTATTTTTATATACTAGTTTTTTTGTATTCTTAGTTAAAGCTAATATGGTATTAAATATAGGTGTAAAGGAGTTTGATTGAAAGTAAGTTATTTGAGATTTAATTAATGTTGATTGAGAGAGAGTTTCTGTAGGATTGTAAAGAGTTCGAGAGATTTATAAATCTAAATTGAAAGGGGGAGGAATAGGTGTATAAAAACGAATATTGAGTTTAGAAAGTATAGTTTTAGGATTAAATAGAATTAATTCTGTTTCTTGAAATCTAGATTTTATATTTTGACTTGTAATTGATTTTTTATATATAGTTTTGAAAGTTATAAAGAATTCGATTTTTGATATATGATTGATATAAGCTTTTATAAAATCTTCAATTTGGGTATTATATTCTTGTTTTAAGATGCTAAAATAATTTATATTAAGAGGTTGGGTCAAATGATTTGAATGTAATAGTAGATTTATATATATAATATTATTCTTTTTGTAATAGTTTTGGAATGATAATGATTTGTAGTTTTTATATCTGTTTAGTATTAGTATTCTATATTGGCTCTGAGTTCGATTTCTTGTATATTTATTAAAGTGTTTCAATTATTCTAAGCCTATTTTATTATTCGTTTATCTATTGCTTGTAGGTTTAATAGCCCAATTTGTAGGAAGATTAATTTCTGTATATTAATTTGAAAGGTGTATTTGCTTTTGTATTATCAAAAATGAAGGTATAGTATTCTCGATAGTATTTCTATATATAATTGTTGTTGTTTATTTTCGATTGTCTGGTTGTATAGCTTTGGTTTTATTAGATTTTTCAGAGCTAGTAATAATCATACCAGTATTTATAATTCCTATTATGAAATTGATTTTGTTGAAATTCTATAAATTGTAATTAAGAATGCCAAATTTGGTTTACATATTCGAAATAAATTGGAATCAATTTTTAATGAGTTTAGGATCTTTATAGAACGCTTTTTGAAAGTTATAAATATAATTGAAATATGTTTTTAGTTTTATATACTGTTTTATAAATCGATATACTTATTATTTGTTGATCTTTTTTGTATCTTGTAATTCAAGAATATAATTAGTTATATCTTCTATCGCTTTATGTTTAAATACAAAATCTTTCAAATCTAAATCAATTATATATCGAATAATAATATCCTCTTCTAATTCTGAAAGATTATAGGATTTGTATCGATATTCAATGCGGGGGGTAAATCCGTTCATTCTATATTGAATTGTAGTGCGCGGTATATTATATACTCTAGCAGCTTTTCGAATGTTTAGTTTTTTGTCTTTTCGTATAGCCTCGATGGTTAAAACGAATTGTATTTCTTTATTTATAGTTTCTATAATAAATAGTTGATATATTGTATGTTGAATTGAGTGTATATAAATTGAGATGAAAGTAGCCCATATAGTGATATGGCCCATATGTATATAAACTATATTAATCTTTCTAGTATTAGTATCTATAAGTATTAGGATATAATTTATATTTAGATAGCTAAGTATTCTTTTCAATTAATAATTCTCCTTTCTGTAATATATTGAGGTATGTATAGTAAAGGTGATGAAAGTGGTTTTGTATATATAATTGATAGTCTGTATTGAATATAGCTCTATAGTTTTGTACTTCTGGAAAGTAGTAATTATTTGTATACTTTTTGTAGCTTTGTTTAGAATAGAAGTGTGATATAGGGGAATATTAAATTCCGATTAAAATGGATCGCTGATAAATATTGGGATTAAGGGCTATATCTAATAAATTACTAGAGTAATCAATATAGTAGTAAAGAGAGCTTTTCTAATTTATTAAACTATTTCAATTGTAATATTAATAATTAAGGCTAGTTTCCTATTAGGACCTGTTGTTTTAGAATAGGCGAAACTATATTTTACTTTCTAGTTATAAACAATTGATTTATATTATTTTTTTATAGATTATTTAAAACCTTTGATTTGTATAAAAAGAAAAGGAGTGGGTATTTTATATAGATTATTCATAAAAGTCTAATAATTAGAATCGATTTTCCTAATTATTTAGTGGTTGAAACTTTTATACTTTTATTTCTCAATAGAATATCGAATTGATTTAATTGAGAGGATAGATAAGGAAATTATAATTGAAGCTTTTAAGAAGTAATTAGTAGTTCTTCTTTTTAATAATTATATTATCTTTTTCGATGGTTTAGAGTAAATTATAAATAATAATTGATATATCGAATATAAATATATAATCTTTCAAAACAATAAATAGATTGTATCTAGTTATAATAGAATCTATAGCGATTCTTATATTTTCGACATAAAAATAATTAGAATATAATAAGGATTAAAGTATTTCTTTAAAATGCTTGATAGATTAATAGATAGTAGGATCTGGATATATATTGATAGCACTTTGGTTATATAGGGAATATAGAGAAGTGTATTAATTATTTTGTAATAAGCCTTTTATAAATACTATAAGACAATAA
The DNA here is from genome assembly GCA_038090695.1 of Sclerotinia spermophila. Lineage (NCBI taxonomy): Eukaryota > Fungi > Ascomycota > Leotiomycetes > Helotiales > Sclerotiniaceae > Sclerotinia > Sclerotinia spermophila. Next base: position 1,058 of record JBBMOJ010000841.1, on the reverse strand, counting down.
GCTAATACAATATTAGAATCAAATGGTCCCCTAGTTATATAGGGATTGTAGATAATAAGAAAACAGATTAATTAATTAATATAAGTGTTTTCAGTATAATGAATTATAAAATTGTATATCTACCTATAATCAGTAGAGCTTAGTCTATTTACTATATGAAATATTATAATATAGAGATAGAATAATAATCGAGTATATTCACTATAGCTTCTCTTATATATAGAGTATAGCGATTAAGCTATTATATGAAAGAGTTAAAAGAATTAGGGATTCTTAGGGGTATATTATATAGGCTTTTTGTAATGAAAACTGGTTACAGTGATTTTGTAATTTACTATATCTAGTTCAATCACTAATCCAATAAAATAGAATGCTTATATAATATATTAAAAGCCCCTCTCTACTTTTTTCAATGCTTAGTCAACAATCGAAAGAGAGTTGATTGGCTATTAGCTCCTTTGTGTATATATTCAGAGGAATATGTAATAGTATATATCAAAAAGTTTTTGTATAAGTTAAACAATCTTATCAAATTGATTGTATCCTTGGAGTTCTATACCCGGATCTGTTTTAGCTTTGAATAGAAAGAGTATTACTATATTGTATTCAAGTGTATCTTTTCAATTCAGAGTTCAGTCTTTTTCTTTTACTTTAACTTTCCTTCTTTTTATACACCCTCGATCCTAGTGATCTATATATGCTTTTCGTTTTCAGAGCTTAACTCTAACAAGTAGTGTTTAGTTGTATATCTAGATCAATTAGTTACCTTTTATAGGAGTGAATAGCTTTTAAAAATCTTCTATACTTAATTGGAAGAAGGGTCTAACCCGAATTGTAGAAGTTCAGATAACCTTTTCCATTTGTAGAAGGAGGATTGTATCTATAGAGAAAGCGAATAACTTCTAGCTTAGATGATAAATTGTTTTAAGTGGTTGTAGCGTTTGTGTTACGTAAGGATCACTACTTCTTAGTACGTCTGGATACCCTTAGGGAGGTTATAGAGCAGACGTTAAATAAATAAATAAATAAATAAATAAATAAATAAATAAATAAATAAA
>JBBMOJ010000840.1:7500-10245 GCA_038090695.1 Sclerotinia spermophila | reverse complement strand
CCCCAAGGCTCCCTCACGTGACACACGAATGTGTCATGTGATGTCTGTCGTAACAATAAAGTCTCCTCTTATACTCTCTATTGTCTCCTAGGTTTATAACTAGTAATATATATAGATAGGACTTTGTCTTCACTGACTCTTCTTCTTTATATAAAGAAGGAGATTATATATATATATATTATTTACTCTGTATATTATATAACACCTAGTATTAAGATATTGTGGGATTATTTATGTGATTATATATACCGGTGTTTCGATAGATATAAAAAGAGGAGTATTAAAAGAGAGGTATAAAAAGAGAGGTATAAAAAGGGGTATGAAGAGGGGGGTGTAAAGAGGGAGGTGTGAAGAGGTTATGCGATGTATATCAATTGTCGTCCGATTGAGCTAGTACGGCACTAAGCTCTAAGCCGATTGTATATATAGTGGTGTATGCGCTCTCTTTAGATCTGTAGCTTTTAATTCGAAGATTGATCTCTGAAGTGTATTGGGTTCTTTACAGGGGGTGGGAAGAGGGGGGTGGGAAGAGGAATATAGGAAGAGGAACATGGGAAGAGGGGCGTAGGAAGGAGAACTAGAGTGAAATAGAAGTAGCTCTATCTCTAGGCTATGGCTCTTACAGAGTATTCAGAGCTCTCTAAGGATCTCGAATGAGCTCTTAATAAAGTGTTCCCCGGTGACCCCCCTCCCCGATATGATGGATCTGGGGCGGGATCCCCTTGAAGAAATTTTTTTTAGAGTATTTCTATATTTTCAAAAGTATTGCTCCCGGTGAGTAGTTTATAAGGTGCAAAGGCCAAATACTCTATAAACACTATATGAATGCTCTACCGGTGACCTAGATAATATTATATAGCAATTCCCGGTGAGTTGTTTTATATTTTTAATAAGGTCCCGGTGAGTTTGAATTATGTTTAATACGAAGCCCTATAAGAGCCTAGAAGTATAGGCTTTAAAGGCCCTGATAACAAGCTCTATGCTCTAAAAAAGCCCCAAATAGCCTGGTTAGGGGTCAGGGTTAGGCTCTCCTACAAGGAATTAGGTCAGGGGCGCTAAGGATACTAGTATATAATTAAGCTCACCGGTAGCTATTTAAAAAACTTAGAGACACGCCTATCGAATAAGTTTAGGCTTTAATTAGTCATTATAGACTTAGACTGAAGGTTAATAGCCTATAAATTGCTCCCGGTGACCTAGTTTAAGCGGTATGAATAGGCTATAACAATACAGTCACCGGGGGTAAAGCTCACCGGTGATGAAATAATTTATCGGAAATGACTTTTATATGAGACAATATAGAAAGTTGAAAAAATGTTATAATTATTGATATAATATATATTGCTAAGGTCTTCTTTTCATTTTATATAAAATGAAAATGATAAAAATACTACAGGAGCTTATTTAGGCTTGTAAAAGCAAGTGGCCTCTGGAGATTGAGAGCTAGCTCATTTAAAAGCTTTTTTTTAAATAAGATAGATACCGACTTTTAAAAAGATTTTATTTTATTTAGGCCTTACTGTAGGCATTAATAGCCTACAGAAGCTCCTAGTGATCCTCCTTATAGACTATGTGAAAGCCTATAATACGATTGAAAAGCTTTCGGTGATCTTTATAATATATATAGTTATAATCTAAGGGCTTTATTATATTTTACAAGCAACGATCATATTTCATGGAAAAATTCTAAGTGTTAATTTTGAGTGATTTTCCGGAAACTTTTTATTAATAGAATAAATATCAAGAGCGATTTTGCATATAAATTAATTTGTCGGAAATTAAATTTTTGACCAAAATCAATTGTACATAGGGAATTTAAAGATAAGGAGTCGATGGGTATATGAATGGGGTAGGTTGAAGCCTCAAAGAAAAGTAAAAGTAATTAAATTAGGCTTACTTTTCTAAGAGCTTCAATACTTAATAGGCACTTAAGCCTGCCTCATTCACACTGTGAGCCTGAAAACCAAAGCCTCTATAGTGTTAATATGAAAGGACGGTGATTATTAGGCTTTCGGTCTTATATTGCCTATTGTATTGGACTATAGAGTGTACAGGCAATAACTGTTAGAGTTCTTCCAGTCCATAAGTCTGAGATTAAGGTTATATTCAAACAATTGAGAAGTAAGTCTGTTTAGATCACCGGCGCGTATAGCTCGTGGCGACTTCAAAAATTGATTGAATTAACTAGCGTTGAAAGACCTCTATACCTGAGAGGGTAATACTCTAAAGACGTATTTGGGTTCTATATTCACGATACCTAGTAAAGAGTAAGCCTGTATAGGCTAGGCGCGTATAACACGTTGCAACTCTTTATTAGCCCGAGGAATGTAGGATTTCAGAATAGTCAAGCACTTCCAGTACCTTGGTTGCTGTATCCGAGACCTATTGATATTTGTAAGCGTGGTATCACCCAATATATGATGCCCCTCAGAATATCACAGGCGTATGGATAAACTATTCTACATCACAATCCGTATAAAGTTTAGGCTTTGGATTGTTGTTTAGGGTAGCCGACGTCCTGTCAGCTTCGGCTTGGCAGGCCCTGTTGGAGTCTGTGGATTAGTGGCCGATGGCTATACCTATCCCTAGACATTTGGGGGTAAGCCCGAGCTGATAACCGCCTCTGGCGTGATCAGCGAAAGGTATCCTCCTCCTGAGGGGCTTATATCACACTCTGCGATGGCAGTGCCTGAACTCTGTGCGGTAGACTGTCCTTTGGGGAACGTAGTGAAGGCAAATGGATAA
>JBBMOJ010000839.1:0-10264 GCA_038090695.1 Sclerotinia spermophila | reverse complement strand
CCAAGGCTCCCTCACGTGACACGCTAATGTATCAGGTGATGTCTGTCGTAACATAAGCTTAGAATCTTTATAGAGAATTCTTTGAAAGTTATAAATATAATTAAAACATATCTTTAATTCTTTATAACATTTTATAAATCGATATACCTAGAGTTTTCCAATTACTTTTCCACTTCTTGATTCGAGAATATAATTCGCTATATCTTTCACCCCCTTAAGTTTAAAAGGAAAACCTTTTGAATCTATATCAAGAATATATAAAATAATTATTTACTCTTCTATTTCGATAAGTTTAAGATTTCGTAATCGAAATTCGATGATAAGAATTATTCTATTCATTCTTTGAATAAGTATTATATAGCTTAATAGCTTTCCGAATCAAAAGTTTTTTTATCTTTTTCGATAACTTTAATAACTAAAAATATTCAGCCTTCTTAATTATCCAATTATATATTGTATTATTGATAAATCGTATATTGAAATTGAAGAGTATAAATTGAGGTGAAAGTGGTGCACGTATTGATATGGTGTACGTACTAATAAACCACGTTAATCAAAGTATTTATTTTATATTAAATTATAAATTATACATAGATCCTCTCATCAAAATTAAAGTTTTCGGCTATTCAGGACTCGGGAGTTAGAGTGGAGAAATTGGAAGAAAAATATAACTTATACATAAGATTACATAGAATATATAACCTTTACTTCGTATATAAAAGTTACGAGAAAACGGTTTGTCGGATACATACCGAAGTAATAAGGTAGATAACACCGATTTTGGAAGTGAAAACCTGGGGGTAGATTAACTGACTACTTACTCGTAGGCAAATTGGTCTAGACTCCATTTGTTCATGTAAATTCCTAATAATTAACGCCAATGGGCCAAATTGGATGGGCTGGCTTGCGGTACCGACTGGTGAAAGCTACTTTCAATATCATGACTCCGTTTCAAGTTGGAATGGGATAATTGAACTCTTAGAAATTGGTTTGATATTTGATATTTGATATTTGCAAGTTTGTACTATGAGTTACTCAAAACATATTCCAAGATTGTGTTCTGTCTCGCTCAGAGCGCGGCTCACTTCATAATAGGACTACTCCCTGCAGTAGTAGATAAGCATTTTTTCCTACTAGTAATAAGCGATTGAAGACCCTTAAGGTTTAATCAACCATTCATTATCTTTCACCAAAACATCTATTTTCCAGTATTCCAAGCATTTTCAAGAGCTAATCGTCGCTTCAGGTGTGAATGTTAGAGATCATAAACGCTGGCAACCATATCAATATTCTCATTTCTGTCCTCATTCCTGTTCGTATGTTCCTATTCGTATTGCCGAAGTTTCTCACAACACCTTCCAAGCTCCATTATATAAATTTCCGAATCCCGCTGTACCAAAAAAAACTCTGTAACAAGGAGTAGAAAATTTTATCTCTGGCCCCTCATTTCGCCCGTTCAGCTCCATCCTCGGAAATCAGGCTCACATCCGTGATAAGTCCCCCTTTACTATCATTAATACCACTAGTACCTACTTGCTTACCTAGCACGTGCCTAGCTCGCTCTAGTCTCCGAATCGTTCGAGTGATATCCGTTTGCTTCCAAGATTGCTCGGTAGCTAAGCGATGTCTAACGATTCTGTACTTAACTCCGAAGTTGCTATGTCAATACGGTACAGTACCGGCAATTCCTGTGATTTCTACCTAATCTAAATTCAAAGCATAAAGTATTATTATCAGACCTATTAGGAGTACCGATCAAATCAATACTAGCCATAAGATACTGGTAGCTATCAAAATGATACCATGCGAAATCTTTAGGATACGTACATCATAATCTCAGTCGGAATTTCATCATAATTCATGAGATGTCGAAAATTCTGGGAGTACGGACTAGCGACGAAGAACCCAAGGTCACCTTTCAGAATAGTTAATGTGAACGTGGGTTTCATGATATAGATGTATTTGTATCCTTACTTTGCAGTTAACCTATACTTGTGCTGTACCAAATTACGCCGAGGTGATATGACCTCATGGAAAGTCCAACATCGACTGATACTGAACCACACTTCAAAACCCGATGCCATCGAACCCATTGAATTCAATTCGAACGCCACGCTATACATATAAAGTAGCAAATACAGTAACCCAGCGCCAGTCACCTAGCCCTATAACATAAGCTCATGGTTTCCCTTTCTCTTAACAATCCCCTTCGTACCCAGCTTAAACCATAACTAGCCCCCCCATGCTATTCTCTCTCGTGCCTTCGCCACTATCCCTCTCACTTTTGTTTTTCCTCGTACGCAAATAGGGTTGTGGTATTAAAATGGCTTTAGTCGGAGTATACTTGGCTTCTACCTTTTGCTTAGTATCTTCATCTCCATCTGAGACGTCTGAAGCTGTGGTCTCTCGGTCATCGTGACTTTCGTGGTTCGTAAATTGCGTGTCTACGTCCGATAAATTGGAGGATGACGAAGATCTTGATGGAGCAAGATCCGAGTCGTCGGTCTCGAGAAGAGGTGGAATCAGTTCTGGGTTTGAGATCGCCCCATGAGATATGAAAGGTGTAACCTCGTTCTGGGAGTCGCATGCCGATTTTTCTATATCTGCATCTTGCATCGATGTATCGATAACGGGGTCTGAGGATGAGTAATGAACAGCAGGTTCAATCTGATCATAAAAGAGCATAAATACTCCTCCTTGCGCCAGTACATTTTCTTCACTGACTTTCAAGACATGATCGTCACTTAGACGCCACCATTGATCTTGTTTGCTGCCATTCTCATCGACCTTATTTTCTGAAACTGGATGTCTTCGGTAGCAAATATAGTGGCCATTATCATGCCTTCCGGAATGCGTAACAACTGCCCGCAATTCGTACATTGGTCCCCGTATCCGAGATTTGCTTTGTGCTCCCGCAACCATAGAGTCGTATGGATCCAAGAGCCATTCTTCGCTGTCATGTTTTTCATTACGACCAGCACTACCTATACAGTATGGGCCAAGATCAAGATATTTGGGAAAGCGAATAGCGGCTGTCTTCTTACTCAACTCTCCGTCAGGCCCATATGTACTTCGATTCAGATGGAGGGCTAAAGATTTCGGAGGCCGAGCAATTATATCTTGTTTTGATTTGGTAACCGTCACCCAGTTTTCCGTGGGAATTCTACACTTATCTTTAAGCGTCTTTTCAGAAAAGTCGTCGTTTTCTAATGCTTCAGTGACGGCCCGCAGTCGTTCAGATGTGTTTATGCGAGTCCGATTGTCTTCCGCTTCGGTTTCAAGTCGCTCCATCAGAGTAGAAAGTAGATGCTGACTTTTCTGTAACGTACATCTCTCACAGTATACACCATTGACAAACTCTAGCTTTGTACCTTCGTGAAGTAATTGAGAGAGATCATATTCCCAGCCTTCTCCTACAATCAAAGGCTGACAAAGGGAAGGAGTTGTTTTCAAGCCTTCAGAATAACCACATTTTGTGCACACAACCCTTGTAGCGGTAAGTCCAGTCAAAGGGTTCAGAGGTAAAGGTTGAGTGTGGGATAGCTGTTGGCGCGAATTTTCCGAGATATTCAGCTGCTCCAAGCCCGATACCCCGGAGAACTTTATTGTTCCCCCGTACTCTTTATCTATTGCGCCAAGGAGACCCGAAAAGTACTCTTGTGCATCTTGTTGTTGCCAGCTACTCATGTTTTTCAATGTTGCCGGTGTCCAAATCCTCCTCCCATTATTCGATTTGTCCTTCAGAGTAGCGATTAACTCCTTCAAAGCATTGGCCATTTTGATATCTTCAGATTTCGGACCATCTTGTCGTAGAGGTTCATTATTTCGGAAACTATCTAGGAAATCTGGCATTGAGTCTAATGATGCTAGTCCTTGTAGGATGCTATTCTGATAGCATGAATTATCCCAGTTTCCTAACCCCGCAGGCGTTTCATCGTCTCCCGCAACCCCCAAACCGATCAGAGGGAGAGTTGATAGTCTCCTCCTCCCAGCACTTGCGACTGAATCTATAATGCCCCCAGGAGTATCCAGACCGAATAGACGGCGCATCGTCTCACTTTTCTGCGCATGTGTTCGCGGATATGCCATTGTATCTGGTTTTCGTATTGGTAGAGGATTTGAGTAATTGTCGACGAAATCGAGGAATGCAGAAGGCGTTATGTAGACTAAAGTGTTCCAGGCTAATTGTGAGGGAGGTAAGAGGTCATAATTGAGGTTGAGAAGGCCTTGATAGACTAATGCGACGACAATAGCTGATAGCGACAAGATGGTTCCTATTCGAATATGTTCTTTCTGATACAATCCTTCCGTATAGTCTTGATGATAATCATCTGCCGTGAAGTGATCTCCATCAAAGAGATCATACATCTGCTTGTTTTGAGGATTCATCCTAGGGTGAATGAGTGAAGATGGATGGTATGGAATATTTGAATTCTGATGAGATATTAGCGAGGAAGAATGCGAAGGCGAAGGCGAAGGCGAATGCGACAGTAATCCAATATCACATCAAGGCGGACGTGTATGATTAATAAGTACCATTACTAGGTAAGGATGTTTGAATATTTGAGCCTGAAGTGAATGTATTGTATTGTATTGTATTGTATTGTACTGTACTGTTTTGTATTGCTATTTTGTAATATAGTTATTGTTATTGTATCGTAGAAGTAAAAATTTGTTGGAAAAGGCTTTTGAGAAATACGTATTGAATTGTAAGTACTTTATATGGTTGGTTGGTTGGTTGGCTGATTGGATGGTGGGTTGGTGGGTTGTAGCTTAGGGTAAAGACTGATTGCCTAGGCATCCCGACACGTGACAGAGTAGGTAGTGGTAGATAGATAGTAAAGTTCTCCAAATGTGAGCCTCGTATGTGAGAGAAGTGTGTAATATTATGATATGGTATGATATAAATATGATATGATATGATATGATATACCTAAGGCTTGCCTTGTCGTCTATATGGATGCACTTTATCAGTGTGATGGATATTGATGTCCATGAACAAGTACAGGTAACAGATAGGTACTTGGTGGAACTTGAATCATTTGTTATCGGTACTCATACAAATAGTACTACTACTGGGTAATTACCCCACAATGAATTAATTAATATCTGCAGATTCAAAAAGATTCAAGTAAAAAAAAAAGAAGAAAAAAAAGAAAAAAAAAAAAATTTAAGATAAGATAAATCAAATCAAGACAAGGAGAAACAAGACACAAGAAACAAAACAAAAGTCATCTATTTTAATTGTTAATCTATCACTATGGGTAAAACCGCACCGCTCAAGAACAAGGCTTGTAAGTGACTTGGAAATTCTCAATTCGTATCTTCTTATTCAAAACCTCCCAAAAGTACTAATCTATCATATAAATCTATCAGCTACCTCAGTACGTTCCCGCGCAGCAAAACGTGCATCATCTCCAAGTATCGACACCGATAAGTCTCTCAAAAATGTCAAGGCTCCATCAGAAACAATATACAATCCACAAATTCTGTCTCCACACCAAGGCGCCGGTGTGTCCAAGAAGAAGAATGGAAGACAATTGAGCTCAAAGGCCAAGAAGCGACAGAATAAGGGGATGGATCGAGCAGAAGCTGTGATGGATAGGACCTCCACGAAAATTGAGAAGAGCAAATACAGAGGAAGGAATGTTCAAGAAAGAGCAAAGACATGGGAGGCTTTGAATAAGAAGGCACAGGAAGCTGTTCAAGCAGCAATGGACAAGGAGAATGAGGTTTCTGCTGAGGAGGATGTCGAGGTCGAGGATGATCCATCGCAAGGAGAAATTGAGATGGATGGTACTTCGGTTGCTCCAGTCGCTCCAATTGTGTCTGATGCGCTCCAATCGGCTTCATTACCTGCACCAGTGGAGGATGAAGATGAGATCCTATGATGGTATAAGGGAAATTCTATATTTTGCATGGTGTATTGGCGTTCGAAAGGAAGGGAAAAGGAATGTTCATGTTCGGCTTATGACTTTTTGATACCAATAAATCATGAAGAGTTGATTTGACTTGATAGGAATATGGGACCATTGGATTCAATCGAAGATTCAGATCGGGAATTCAGTACGTTAGTAAGATGATATAGTTGTAGAGCTCTGGATGATGGAAAGGAGACAATTTCCTACTTAGATATACAGTCTTGCGGTTTATGGACCTCTACAGTATGAGCATACAATATTTGTACTCGAGATCTATCTACAATATCATATGCCGGGGGGCCTTCTTCTCAAGAGTTCTATCACCCCATCATACTTGACCTCCTCAAGGACAAGATGCAACATATACGTATACATACATATATATCTACATTGTTGCCCAAAACATTCATAATCTTGTACTTTGTACTTGTGATTAATATTAATATGAAGATTTTCATAACAACTGAGATTCTGATAATCACTTCCCGTTCGTTATCTTAGCGCGTAATTTTGGTCCCATGAAATCTTCGGCAGGGGTAAATGTAGCAAGGCAGCCTAAGAATCACTCACTATATTTCAGCCTCGTGAAAGTTCCCAAGCATTATCTACCACGGAACTGAGTACAATACCGTACAATCAATCTATTCCAATCTTTGGTTAATTATCATCAATCATATATTGCAATCTTCATCATGTCTGGGAAACGTATGACCGCGAATCCAATAAAACCTTCGCGATACCGACCGGGCAAAGCACATCTTGAAGAAGACGATTCTTCTGATTCGGGAAGCGATGCAGAGAAGACATCTACAATTGCGCCGCCCCCGAAAGCTTCAACCGCAATTGGAATTTCTAGCAGTTCACTCAAAAGCGACATACAAGAGAGGAGAAAAGCCGCAGTAGTGAAAGAAAATGCGCGAATTCAAGAAGAAAAGGCCTTGAAGGCAGCAGAAGAAGAGGGATTTGTGACAGAAGAAGAAAGTGAAGAAGAGGAGGAAGGTAGTGAGGAGGGAAGCGAAGAGGATAGTGATGAGGAAGAGAGTAGTGAAGAAGAGGCGCCTAGAAAGGTTATGATGAGGCCGATATTCATCAAGAAGGATAAGAGGAGCAATCTACCTGGTGCTTCTAACACAGAGACTAAAACGGAAGAGGAATCAGCTGCGGCGGAGGAAGAACGGAGGAAAAAGCTGGCCCATGAAATCGTTGAGGAACAGATTAGGAGAGATATCGCTGCGAGGGAGGCGGGGAAGAAGAATTGGGATGATGAAGAAGAGGAGAATGAAGTGGATGATACCGATGATATTGATCCAGAAGCGGAGCTCGCAGCATGGAAACTGAGAGAGCTCAAAAGGATCAAAAGAGATAGGGAGGCGATTGAGGAGAGAGAAAAGGAACTGGAAGAAGTTGAGAGGAGAAAGAATCTGACAGAGGAAGAGAGGAAGAGGGAAGATGATGAATATATCGCAAAGCAGAAAGAGGAGAGGGAAGGAAGAGGGAAAATGGCAACGATGCAGAAGTACTACCATAAGGGTGCCTTCTATTCGGATGCATTGGCTGCAGAAGGTCTAGACAAAAGAGACATCATGGGTTCCCGATATGCGGATGATGTACAAAATCGAGAGTTGCTTCCAAAAGCATTGCAAATGAGGGACATGACGAAACTAGGGAAGAAAGGAGCGACAAAGTACAGAGACTTGAAGTCGGAAGATACGGGTAGATGGGGGAACTTTGATGATAGAGGTCCGAAGAGAGGTGGAGGAGGGATGGGTGGATATATAGAGGATGAAAGGTTCATGCCGGATAAAGATAGAGGAGGTGCTAGTGGTGCTAATAATGTCCCTGTTGGCGATGAAAGTCGTCGAAAGCGTCAAAGATATGATTAAAAGCTAATAATCTCGAAAATCTTCTTCTTGTCGATGTCTATTGATGGCGATACACTGCATCCCGCATTTTTGCAACTTGACCTGGACTTTAGAAGAGTTAGGCATCCTCGATCGCAACTCGCCACCTATTAGTCTTATTGATACCTTTTCACACAATCAAATTCGAGATCAAAACTTCTATTTATGACTTATCTTTATAACACTCGATTGGGATTTCGACAATTTGGGGAAAGCATTCACCATACCGAAGCTCCGAACCAACAAATAGGCGATTGGTGCTTCCACCGAGACAAACAATAAGCATAATTCTTCAAGTACATCGCAGGAATTAGTTAATGAAACTCGTTCTCTCAACTCCAAAGATTCGACGCCAGCAACATTTACAGGTCTCTTCAGATTATGAATGCTGTACATTGTTCAACATATCTCGCAACATACCTGATAGGCACTTGCTAATTACTACACTCCTCAGCACAAAATATTTCATCAAGTTGCGTTAGCCCATCAACTACCATAACTTGTCTCTCAAGATTACATAAATAGTGACGGGTCCGGACAGCAATGACAGCCATCCTCGCCATCATATATATGTTCACTACTATGCAGAACTACCTGAGCTCCAATGGCAATACTTCGGCCTTGTCTGTATCTCGAGTTCTAGGATATTATAATCTCTTTACGGGTCCGAGATGTCTGCAACCATGCAACGTCCAAAAGTCTTCTCCAACCGCGCAATACATACCAAGCATTGCCTTTTGGATGTCACCTTCATCGAGTGTTGAAAGGATTCATTGGTGCGAATCTATCGTGTTTTCAGACATATTACAGATAGTGATAAGATAGCAAGTAGATCTCACCAGTCATATTTCCTTGGACGGATCTTCTTCTCAATGTTCTCGTACACTTCATCTCTGGTGAATTCCCTACGACCTCCTTATTTACCAACTTTCACTCCGGCCCACAATCCTCACCCCCGCGAAAGTCTCGAGTCTCCAAGACTTGCTTTCCCCACAATCTCCGCCACTGGGGCCCCGCAGTTGCTGCGGTAACTAGGGATGCATATAGCCTATGTATGTAGGGATGGGCAAAACATATTATGATATTTGAGTATATTCGTCAAAAAAATATAATATATAATATTAGTTAAATCAAATACGCATTGACCCACTTTAATTTGATTGGTTGAAATTATATTATATAATTATAAATGATTTTAAATTAATTGATTTAGATGTTTTATTAATAATAATTATTATATGACCTATTATTAATCAAAAATCTAAATAATAAACTTATAATAAATTTTTTAATTACTTATTAGAAAGTGTCAGGGTATGAGTAAAGACTTATATTGTATTATAAGGGTAGAAAAGCTATGGAAAATAGAGGCTCTACTTATAGGAAGTAGGATATGTTAATAATCTATATTTAAGATATGAAGGCAATTATAGAATATATAATTGGTATTATAATAGTATCCCTTACTTAAGGTAATCAATTCTACAATTGTAATATATATAATTTCTAAAAAAAATAAAAATAGTATTAAAATACTCTAATCTCTATTATTGGATTAAAATAAACCTTTTTCGGAATAATAATCAATTAACAAAACTTTTTAGATCTATCCCAATCTTATTTTGGGGGTATACTTAATATTAGTATTGATAGAGTATTAGAATTAATAGGTCTTTTGAATTCTATTTAAATAGATAGATTTGGTTTATTTATATTAATTAAATGAAAAGTAATGATTGTATTTTCCTAACTATAAGGATTTTCAATGGATTGTTAGAATATTGAGTAATATTTCTATTTGATTTAATAATGAAATTCATTTTTATTGTAATAGTTAAGAAGTTTATTGAATTTCTATTATTCGATTTCTTCATTTGTTTTATTATCTCTTTCGAGGATATAGTTTTGATTCTAATAGGATTCAGTTTTGTTGATTGTATTCTAGCTGATTAATCTAAATAAACAATAGAGTAATTAGAATAATGAATTATAGAATATAAAAAAAATCTTGAAACTAATAAATAGTTATAATAAACAGATACATTTATAAACTTGAAGAATCTTATAGAGATTATTCTATTTATTATTGTCTTTTTTTATTAGACAATTAATTTTTATATTCTTAATACTAATTTATACTTTATTATTTTTTTTATATAAAGAAATATTAATATAAGTTTTATTAATATAATCCTTATATTTTTGAATAGATTAAGTAGTAAGAGTTTTCAATTTCATTGAAATAAAATCGAATTGATTTATAATCTTATTAGCTTTTAGAAATTCATATTTCCTTTAGTATAACAAATTCGGGGGTATAAATAAAGAGGGCTCGATATCGAATTGTGGATGAAAATTGTAATTTGTAAAAAATGGGGATATGCTAGTAGTCTGTTACGGGAGCTGCCTCTAGGGTCACGTGGAAGTGTCTAGAGATCTCTC
>JBBMOJ010000838.1:0-10328 GCA_038090695.1 Sclerotinia spermophila | reverse complement strand
AGAGATCTCTAGACACTTCCACGTGACCCTAGAGGCAGCTCCCGTAACAATTACATACCACTTGGTAGTACGTGCCCTTAGCTTCCCCCTATAAATCTCTTCTCTAGAATATAGGTGGCAACTTTACATTACAGTGTAAAGTTGTATTATAGACACTCATATATAATATCATCATATTATACGCAACTTGCTGTCTATTTCCGACAATATTAATCTATTCGTTTCGAGAAAGATATAAATAATATAGTACCCACTTCAAGTTTATAATAGCGAGTCCTAATTATTATATATTATATTCTATTTAAGGAGCTAGCTATTGAAGTGAGCAATCTATAAATATAGATTGCTATAAGGCTAGCGCCTTTGTATTCGCTTGGTAGGTTACTAAGTCTAGGTATATGACTTAAGATCATTTACTATTTGTCACGGGTTCATACTAGCCATATAGTCGATACGGTTTTAGAACCTTTCTTTTCCTTTCTTGTAGAATATCATATATTATAATAATATATTCTACCTTATCAAGATCCTATTACTATTTCCTTTTAGTAATCTAATTTGAAAATAATCTTTGTTTTTATTCTTATCTTTGTCTTCATTCTTATTTATGTTTTTATTTTTATTTTCATTCTTGTTTTCAAAATAGTAGATATTCTAAATTTATCTATTATAAACCAAACTCTAATATATAATTAGATCTATAAGTTCATTTATACTATTTATAGCAAATGGTAATATTTTTTAGATAAATTATTAAAACTCGCTGACACTAATCTTTATATATCTATCAATATTATATTAGAATATTATAGTTATTTCGTTTATCTATTTAGGATTATAAATAATACTTAAATATTCTCTATAAAACAAAAAACAATATTCCAAACAAATAAAAGAATCGCATCCTTTTCGATAATCTGAATAATCAAATCCGATTTCAAAAAGAAATAAATATAACTTTAAAAATACAGCTCAATTAATAAAATCAATTTGTATAAAATAACACTCAACCTTTCTAACAAATCTTTTACAACTTAGAATCTTTTAAAGAAAAAAAGATTATAGTAATAATTCGATAGAACAAATATCTAATATAGAAATAGGGTCTTCAATTTTATTAAAGGATTGATTCTATTGTATTTAATATAGAAGGAAAAAAGATACTCTATATAATCTTTCTTATTAAAGAATATATATACTAAGAACACTTATAAGATATTAACAAAATCCTAATAAATACTTTAATCTATAAAACTACTAAAGCATTCCTCAAAAAATTCAATACTCTTTATATAATAATCGATTCAGAATAGGAAACGATTATATAATTCGATAAATTGAAGATAGAGAAATATATACTCTTTTTTACTTTCTATACTAATCTAGAATATTTAGAAAGACAATGTTATAAATCTAATAAAGAAATAGTTCTAATATTGAAACAAAAAGTCTTTAATAAACTAAAGCTTTTGATTTGAATAAATTCAAATCTATATACATTTAATAATGTTGAAGAATAGATAAGAAAATTTGGTGTTTGAAATCAAAACTATAAAGAAAACAATTATTATATTATCTTTGTTAATATAGTAATAAAAACTTTATATAATTAATCTCACTCCAATTCAATAATATTAATAACTATCCCTCTGTAATCTATTAATGATCCAATAGATTTAAATACTATTAAAATATAATGAAAATGAAATTGTAAAAAAGAATGCTACTTTAGATTTTGCTATTATTATAAGAAAGTAGATTATTCTATATAGGAATATAAAGCAAAAAAAGTTATTAATATACAAAGAATTATTCAAGATGCTATATAAGGTTTATAAAGAGAAGTATATTATAGCGGAGGATATATTGAAGAATAACAATTATTTAAATCGAAGTAATTATAATAACCCCTATTATTTAAAACAAAACTTCTAAAAAAACCTTTATCAATATTATCAATTCAATATATTTCAGGGTTATATTAAAAACGAATCGATATTACTTTTTAAGAATATTTCAAATGCCCTTCAAAATACTACAATACCCCCCCCCCCCCCCCAATTGGAGTTTACAGATTCCAGGGAAAAGCTTTACTTTTATAATAAATTGTTTGTAGAAATCAAATAGAAATAAATAATAGATTAAATAAATAATAAATAGTAATAAGCTATTACAACTCAATTCTATAAATAGCAAATCTCTATTTATTCAAATTACTATATTCCCAATACATAGTTCCCCTTTCAATATAATTAGTTTAATTGATAATAAATACTTCAATAAGGTTTTTGTTGATTATTCCTTTATTGCTCAATATAATATTTATATAAAACCTTTATTATACTATCAACAACTCTAATTAACTGATAACAATATTATTAACACTATCATCAAATACTTTATAATACTTATAACAATAGAATTACACCAAAAAATCTAGATATTTTTTATTATAAAACTATTTTCCAATACTCCTATCATCTTCAGATTGTTTTAACTATAATACTATAATCTATATATAGATTGAGCAAATATGATATTATTATTCATCTCCTTATATTATACAATACAATACTACCCGAAAAACATATATAAGTATCAAATCCTAATTATCTAATCATTTCAATAATTCAATACTATTGCTACTTTTTACAAACGAAAATCCTTAAACGAGATTTGGGATATATTACTATTAATCAAAATATTCCTCTGAAATATTTAATGAATATTTATTTATTTATTTATTTATATTAATTAACGTCTGTGGTGGACCTCCGAAGGGGTATTCAGACATAATTAAAATCTAGAGTTATAATACAGAAAGGGCGTTGTTATATATACTAATAAAACTTCTTAAGGAAAACCTAGATCCTTTTGTATCTCCTAAACAAACTAGTTTATTATCAAGGTTAGGGATTATATATCCTTTTATAGATATACACTATCTCTTAACAAGAAGATATACATTTAAAGGAATAATAAATTCATTAGAAATAGAAAAATGGTTACTCTTTTTGTTATTAATAGAAAGGGGTATAAATATAGATTGTTATATTAACTATAATAGAAAATATATGAATATAATTAAAAGGGATAATAGAACAACTTGATAGATATCATTCGGGAGTGTTAGAAGGTGGGTTTTGACCCACTATAATAGGGATAGCAAGCCCTATATATATATATAAAATTTATTATCTATTTCAATCGAGTTAAAGAAAAGTGGTTCGATTTATATAAGAATAGATATTTGGAAAAAATACAAATATATTGAAAAATAATAAAAAACGGTATTAAGGCGATATCAAATCGTAAATAAATCTATTTTCTTCAAATCCCTATTATCAACCCAACCTCTTATTTAATTAAACTAATTCAATTCTTTTAATCTTTATTGATTATAATCTATAATTGTTTAAGTTGTAATACTTTATATAATATAAATATTTTCCTTGAATTAGAATCTTCTAGAAAGCATTTAATAAATAAATCACTCACAATTCCTATATATTCGATTCAATAGATATCCTTTAAGATAAATCTATTATATATTTCACTACTAATTGTTATTATTATTCATATCATTCAAAACCTTACTAATCTTAATTCTTTATCTGCCTCACAGTAGATCTTTATTATACAAGTCCTATTGGCTTTGAGAAAAACAATAATATAGAATTAAAGATTTACAAAGCCTCCTCCTATACTCTCCGCTATCTCCCAGATTTGTAGCTAGTATTATGTATAAATAGGACTTCGTCTTCGCAGACCTATTTATTGAATAAACAATTATTATAAACCAATTATAAAAGATTGTAATGAAGATATTAATAGTAGCTATAAATCAATTGATTTTAAGGATATATTTATCAAACTATTTCTTACTCCTAATAAAGATTATTATTATATTATAACTTGTAATAGTAATACAGTTTCATAAGCCTATATAATCCGAAATCAATTTATTTTATATTCAGTACCTATTAGCAAAGTTGTTGGCTAAAAACGAAAGCAATCAAATTCAATAAAAGAATTACTATTATTATTAACAATACCCTTACCAATACAATCACTGAATCTCAATCTAAATATAGAAGATATCCGTTGGCTTTAAGCCTTAAGCTTTATATCTTTCTGTAAATAGGATGGTGTTTGAGCTATAAAGGTAATATAGGAAGAACTAAATTAAACCGAAAAAGCCTAATATAAACCAAATCCTATATTCAAATACAACTTTGATTTTGATAAGCAAAGTTGTAAATACATTTTTTAAGGAAAAGGTATTATTATTAAAGCTTTAGTAATAATATCAATATATTTATACAATTTTATTCAAGATTGTTATTAATAGAATTATTTAAATAAGATTACAGAAATCAATATAGCAAAGTTTCTTATTGGAAAACTGAATTTCAGTAATAACGAAATACGAAACAAACTTTTTTTTTAATTATAGGATAAACTATTAGTCTTCTTATTTCGAAACACTGAAATCTTATCTCTATAAAGAACCTGGGATTATAAGATTGAACTTATATTAGGCAAAGAATCACTATATTTCAAAAATAGATTATTTTCGCTTTTAGAATTTGAAGTGGTTAGAAAATGGATTAACGAAAACCTTTCCAAGGGATTCATTCAGAAATCACATTTCTATAGCATTACACTATTACTTTTAGCAGCAAAACCAAATAAAGGAGTTTATATCTACTAGAACTATTACAGCTTAAATAATATCATTATTAAAAACCATTATTCTTTATCTATTATAAAGGAAATATTTAATACTTTATATAATACGAAAATATATTCTAAATTAAATATTATTATTATATTTAATAAACTTTGTATTGTAGAGGGGAATAAATGGAAAACAGTATTTATTATATATTTCGGTTTATTCGAATCACTAATAATGCCTTTTGGATTATAGAATATACTAGTATCTTTTTAATATTATATTAATTATATTCTATTCAATGAATTCGATAAATATTGTATAGTATATCTTAACAATATCCTTATTTATTTCAATAACTTATTTGAATATAGAAAATACATTTATATTATTATTTAAAAACTAGTAAATACAAATCTACAAATTAATATCAATAAATGCAAATTTGAAATAATCTTTATATAATACTTTGGTCTAATTATAACTACAAATGATATTAAAATGGATCCCAATAAAATCGAAACTATTATATTATAAAAACAATCTATTTCAATTAAAAACCTATAATATTTTCTAGAATTCACTAATTTCTATTAACGATTTATTAAAGATTTTTTCAAGATTTATTATATTTTAAATAACCTATTACGAAAAGACAGCCTTTGATTATAGAATGAAGAATATAATATTGTTTTCAAAACCTTAAAAACCATTTTTATTATTGTACTAGTGTTAATTTATTTCGATTATAAAAAATATATTATCCTAGAAACCAATGCTTTAGATTAGGTCTCTGAAGGGATATTCTCTTAATATAATAAAGATAATATCTTATAGCTAATAGTACATTTTTCTTTTAAATATTCTATAGCTAAATATAATTATGAAATATATAATAAAAAGCTTTTTGCTATAATCAAATCAATAAAAGAATAGCACTCTGAACTTTAGGACTTCCAATAAGAATTCGAAATCCTTATAGATTATAAAAATTTAGAATATTTTATAATAACGAAAGTATTGAATCAGAGATAAGTTTGTTAGTCCGAATTCCTATCCTAATATAACTTTTGTATTATATATCGATCTAGAATAAAAGCGATATATCCGGATATATTGAATTATAAGAAAAAGAATAAACTAAACCTTTCAAATCTAAATAATGAATATTTAAAAAACAGGGAAATAATAGTATTATTAACCATCAAATTCAATATCGATCTATATAATGAATTAAGAAAGGATATTATACTAATACCTACCAATCTAATAATCCCTATAGAAAACAAATCTATAAATTAATTAATTAATAATGTTTATATAAGATCTGAGATAGCATAATAATTTATAGCTACAATTTAAGATTTATATATACGAAAATTGCTGAAAGATTTCTGAAGTATTATGAGAGTGGTAATACAAGATTGTTATATAGCTAATAACAAACTATATTTCTATGAAAAGCTTTGGGTACTATTAGATAACGAATTGAAAGTACAAATTATTTACAGAATATATTTCTCTAATCCAACTGGATATCCCGATTGTATTAAAACTATTAATCTTGTTTTTAGATCTTATTAGTAGATAAATATGTATTAAGAGATTAGGGCTTATATATAAGTATACGAATTATATACCTATACAAAATCTTCTAAATCAATACCGCCAGGCTTTCTAAAGCCCCTTCCAGTTCTATTTCAAGTATGATCAGATATATCCATTGATTATATTACCCCTTTCCCAGAAAGTAAATACTTCGAATTTATATATAAATATATCTTAGTTGTAGTTTATAGATTAACAAAAATGCACTATTTCATTAGTATAAGAATTTTAATTATAGAAAAATTAGTTAATGTTTTTATAAGCTATATTTATACTTTATATAGTTTATCCAATAATATTATTTCGGATTATGGAATATAGTTTGTATCGGGATTTTGATTCCAATTGTTTAAAAGATTAGTAGTTATTTTTAAGTATTCTTTAGCTTTTTATTTATAAACCGATAGGCAGACTGAATGTATTAATTCTATTTTTGAATAATATCTTTATGTTTTTGTTAACTTTTATTAAAATGATTAAATAGAATGGTTATTATTAGTAGAGTTTATATCCAATAATATAGTTTCAGAAATAATAGAATATTTATTATTCTTTGCTAATTATAGCTTTAATCTATATATCAGTATCAAGCTTAGTAAACTATACTCGCTAGAGTTTATATTAGTATAAAAATATAATTTTTTTAAAAGAAATAAGACTACAGATAGGATAGAATGAATTATAAAGTAACTCTAAACCCTCATTAAATAGGCCATCTTTATATATGAGGAGTATATGAATTGTTATAAATTAGGCTCCCTACGCTATAGTATAGAATATAAGGTATTTATTAATACAAAGAATATAAAGATATTATGAAAAGCAAAGAAACTAGATAACAAATGGATTGGCTTTTATAAGATTATAAAGGTGTACCCTCGTTTGTACTTTATTCAATTATTGGAAAATATATGAATATTCCTAGTATTCCATTATTCGCTTTTTATTCCCGTAAACAAAAGTATACATTTCCCAAACCAAGCTAATATCAACAATTTAGAGTCTCTAATTATACAAGATAGAATTCTTGAAAGAAAAGATAGAAAGAATAAATCAATACAAAAATAGATATTTGAAAGAATATTAAACAACTATAATAAAAACGGATACTATTATTTAATAAAATAGAGACATTATACCCCAATCTAATAACCGGCCTTTAATCTAAAAGGCAATGAAAAGATTATAGCTGAATACTATTATTTATACCCTGAAAAACCTAGCTTTTCAAAATGGATATTAGATAATTTGAAAGCCAACTTGATATTGAAACCTACAATACATAAGGTATCAAAACTAAAATGCTCGCCAAAACAAAAGAAAGTATAATTTGAATAGAAAAAATATATTAGTTTATATTTAAACTTATCTAGAACAAGTAAGTCCTAAAGGGCAAGGTATTGTTATAGGTTTATATTAGTTTTATATTAGTATAAGGCTTAGTTATTATTAGTTATATAATCAATATAGTTTTAGAACCTTTCTTTTCCTTTCTTATAGAATATTATATATCATACCTAGGTGTATACTATTATACATTCTTGTACCGTGATACTATTATATATATATATATATAGTATTTTAAAAGATAAATTGAAAAATATCTAAAATGAAAGTAGAGGAGGTTTGAGATATAGTTTTTATATTATAATAGAATAGAGAGCTAATAAAATTAAACTATAAAAGATATAACGAACCCAATACACTTTAGAGATCAACCTTAGAATTAAAAGCTATAGATCAAAAGAGAGTACGTATACAACTATATATACAATTGGCTCGGAGCTTAGTGTCGTACTAGCCCGATCGAACGACGATTGATATACGTCGTATAACAAAAGATATATATCAATTGAATTACTTTAATCAATTAATCCAAATTATATAATTAATCTTCTATATTTATAGTAATTATAAAATTATCACATCAATTATATTTTAGTATAAACTACTATATATTATTTAAAAGTTAATTAATTAGACTATCGGATCACTAGTATATACGATTATATATACGATCCCACAATACCTTAACACTAGGTGCCACGTGGTATATGAAGTAAATAGTATATATATATATAACCTCCTTCTTTATATAAAGGAGGTAAGACGAATAAAATAAAAATACACTTACTCCTACAATTACACCTACACTTAATCCGAGACTATCTAATATAGACCCTTTAAAAGGCCCTCATTTAATACTATCAATTAAAAGAGAGAAAGAGCTAGAAGTGGGTCTATATGAAAACTAGACTATATAGTACAGTGAACCTGATTATACCGGATCAAAAAAAATTGGTCAATCAGATCCGGTATAACCAGGATTCCTATAGAGCTTTGTTTAAGCGGGCAGGTATTAATCTCACAACAGTGTTTACCTATAACACAGAGTTTACTCTTATAATAGGGAATATAGTATCACTTATTACTATGAATATTCAGAGAGCCTATAATGTATTGTTTAAACGATATCTTATAAACTAAATAATAAAATAGAGTTAACTAATATCACTCCTTCAACTAATTGACTCCTTTTTTACAAATCGAAAGATTAGAATTAAATTTGAGAGTACTATAACGAATAAATTTCTAGTAGTTTGTAGAACACTATAAGAATCCTTTCTATCCCCGATTCTATATATATTATATCTCATTGAACTCTTTAATCAAAATACTAAGTATTGCTTTGACTATATTAACGATATAATAATATATTATATATTTAAGAATCTATTAACAAATACTAAGATTCTCTAAAGAAAAATACAATAGATTATTTAATAGAATAATAGAAATAAAATATTCTTTGCTTTAAAGAAGTTTGAGTTCCTATATATAATTAAGCAATATAATATTACTAATTCATTATTAATTATTTATAGGGACCTTATTATCTTACTAATACTAATAACTATAAACTCTAGTACTCAATTCATTTTGAAATAGCTTAGTATCTTTTTCGATTAATACTTATCTTTTTTTTAATATATAAAGATTCGGTTTATCAAAGTTATAAAAGTAGTTTTATATATTAAATCGATAGTATGGATAATATACAGCCTATTAATATTCTATCTACAAAAGGCTATTATTATTTGTATATTCCTTATAACTCTTTATAGAATAGAAGTGTAGTATAGTGGTTAATATAAACTAGGATTTGATTGGATTGGCCCTTTTATAAATATTGATATTAAAGGCTACTACTAATATATTAATATAGTAATTAATTCAATTATATATAAAGTATTCCCAATCTATTAAATAATATCAACTACAATCCTTTTAACTAAAGCTAGTTTATTATTAGGTAAGATTGTATTTGAACAAGTGAAATTTTGTTTTATATTCCATTTTTAGATAATCGATATATAATATTTATTAATTGAGTACTTAAAACTATTAATATATATAAAATATAGAAGGGTAGGTATAATATAAAGACTGATTATTAAGATCCAATAGTTTGGAATAATTATTATTATTATATAGTAATTGAAACTATTCCAATTTCATTATTTATTAGGATACTATATTAATTCTATAAGAGGGATTAAAAAGAAAAATACTATTAAGGTTTTTAATAATTATATTATTTTTTCTAATAATTTGAAAAAAAATGAGAAAGGTAGGTAAAACATAAGGCATAGATATATAATCTATTAAAATAAGGTATAAATCGCTTTTGGAACTAAGTATATATAAACTAACTCCTATATCTTTAATATAAAAGCGATCAATGTATAGTATAGCTTTGAAAATCTAATAAAGTTCTATTATAAGTTTATTACAAATCGGATATAGATATATATCAATAGTATATTGGTTATATGGTGTATATGTAATAATATAGTAATATTATTGTAATAAGTAATTTATAAATATTATAAAGTAATAAAAACCTATAATATCAGGATTAAATAGGCCCTAGGTTATATTAATATTATTAATAATAAGGTAATAGATTGTTTAATTAATAAAGGTATATTCTGTTACGGGAGCTGCCTCTAGGGTCACGTGGAAGTGTCTAGAGATCTCT
>JBBMOJ010000837.1:0-10391 GCA_038090695.1 Sclerotinia spermophila | reverse complement strand
AGGATATTTGGAGGTATCCTTATAAAGAGGTTTTTGAATATATATAGTATTATAAGGTTAAAAAGCTCTAAATTAAGAATTTCAAGATTTTTTTTTGGTTTTTTATTTATAACTTATTTTATATATTTTAAATGTTTTTCTAAACTATTTAATTAGAATTAGAATTATTAAATATATTATATAGATAATAAGAGGTATAGGAAATAAAATGAAAAAAGCAAATAAAATCCCGAGATCTAAAGAATTTGAGAATTTTAAAGCATATACTTAGAATTTTGAAGCACGTGCTTATAGATTTCAAACAATACTATTAGTCTGTTAAAGATACATAATCATGTGATATGAATTCTGGGATCGAAAATCTTAAGGATATTCTTAAATACAAGGTTTTAAGGATATAGATCATTTTTAGATACAAAAAAAGGGAACCCAAATATATATCCTTATAAAGAGGATCCTTATAAAGAGGTTTTACTATATATCACTTGGATACCTGCACTTCCTACATCTATCTACATGACTATTATCTTATCCATCCGCATCGAAGAATATGATTCAAATTGATTTGAAGGCATTTGAAAGCATTCTTTCCTCTTCTATTCTGATTTCTTATGTGGCTACTGATGCATCGATTTGAGATGTTGACATTGCCCTTTGGCCGTCAACACATACAGATACTGGGGCCAATTCGTGGGAAATCCATGAGAAAATAATTCTTGGAGGGGAAAGAATGAGACCTGCATTCGAGTCAAAGACGTCATTGTTGCCAAGTTGTCTAGATTAGGGGCTGTGCCAGGGGAAAGGCTTCCTAGTAGTAATCAATGCAAAGATGTCTAAGAATTGTGGAATCACTGGAATGATATTTTGATTCTTTCACGTGTTTAAACGCGTGTTTGTCTTATCAAAAGGGAAATGGAAGATACACGTGATTCATAGACACATGTCAAAGGAAAAGGGCATGATTGTCGCTCCGCTGGCCCTCCGGGGGCCACTGCCGTGGAGGCTTTCTCGCTATGCTCGAGAATCAGATTTGAGGGGGGGTTATATATCTAATCATATGATCTAAATCACGTGAACAGCTAAGATCTCTGGAGTTGACAAAGCAAGTGAGACTCCAAATAACCAGTTTGATGAAGCCACAATCTTGGCAGGGACGGATCATCATAGTGGTGAGCCTGTTATCTATTTATTATTAGTATTAATGGTCGGTCTCTTTGGCCATGATTTACCAACCTGTCGACGGTATCTTTCTTGTACACTGGAGGCGAGAAAAGGAGGCCGGAGATAATTGTCCGCTTTATGTGTACGGAATACGGAATACTTGGGCTGTGGCTGACTGACTATATGTGGCATGTGGCATGTGGCAGTGATGCATTAATCATACACAAAGCAGAAAGCAGCCAAGGAATAGCTGAAAATCGAAGGGATGTATTTATTCCCTTTATATCCTATCGGTATTCGGTATTTGGTATTTCTTCCGCTCTCAAGCCACTCCCCTTAGTTCTACGACCGAGTAAGGTTTGATAGGTAAAGAGGTAAAATCAACAATTCCATTCTCTTCATGTACGTTACATACATATTGTAATTTCAGTCTTACCACCCGGAGTCAAGTACGGGTGCAGAAAGATTGGTTGAGTCTAGAACTGCCTACATCTTTTACTCTTTCTCTTTCACTTAACTTATTCATCATATATGAGGAATTTCTTTTCAAGAAATCGTTAAGTGTGCGGTAAGACATACTATACTGTACATCCTTTAGCTACTACTGTACTTGAATAAGTTTAATTCCATGATGATTGACTATCCGACCCCTTTGGTGTAAAAGGTATTATTGTAATTGCTTTGGTAATAACAATTATAGGTAATTGGATATAGCTAATATAAAAAGTGTAAGTATTTGTAATTAGATTACAAAATATGTAAATAGTTATAGAAATTCCAAAAGTTAGATTGCAAAAAAAAGCTTAGATTTATTTTATAGTATAAGAATCACTATTGTAATTACTTCAATAATAACAATTATAAATAATTAGTCCATATATCTCTAATGCTTCTCTCTTTTTGTGACGATGTAACTGCTATCTTCCGATGTTGATACCAGTTATTTTCTTTGAAAATACCAAACGAACAAGGATATTTCCAAGTAGTTTTTGTAGATAGTAATAGTAAATTTTGGTGAATCCACACTTCTCCCCTCCCGCGGTTATATCCTTTGCGTTGTTTTGTCTCAGCTATTATCTTGTCTCTTGCCTTTGGGTCTTTTTTGTCCATGGCTTTATGTGCATCTTTTCTCATACAATGAATTGCATTAGTCCATATCTGGAGCTGTGACGCTCGTACGATAGGTATAATAATAATAATAATTATTATTATTATTATTATTATTATTATAATTATAAAGTGACGAACTCTCTGACATAGCATTCATTATTGATTGGGCCCACTAGCTCTCACAAACTCAAAACTTCACTCAGAACAAGCCAACTAATTGATTCATTGCCTAGTAGGTAAAAGTTTATAGATTTGTTGATTGCATTTTTCCATTTATTTCAGAAATGATATATAAATTAATGATGGAAAACTATACCACTAAACCACCATGCCCCTATTAGGCATGAAAGCTGATTTATTTAGAGCTTAAATACCACATCGGTACTAGCTCACTTCTCTATTTCCTCCTCAAGTCGTTCTGACTGCATGGTGATGAATGATGAATACCAAGAAGAGCTTAAATCAAGGGATTGGTCGGTAGCTAGATTGAAATGGACATTAATTAGATCCCATTTGCTCATAGGAAATCGAAATCTTCATCATAAGCTAAATTAAAGCCTTGCATGCATATCGATGCTTAGGTTTGGAACGCCCCGGTCCCCCTCCAAGTTTTTGGCCTTTCCCTTAATATTTGGGTTGATTTCATCAGAAAATAAAATAAAATAAGAAATAAATTAGATAGATTTCTTTGATTATCTTCCTCTTCCTCTTTCCCTTCTTCTCCTCCTCCTCAGATTTACAAAAACAACCATAATCCTTCCATATCTCCCATCTCTCCGCATACCAACCTTTTGACTTTTTTCTTTCATCAATCACCAATCACCAATCACCAATCGTCAATCAAGATCCAACGAGATCTAACTTTGACGTTGACTTAACGGTCGGAATCACTTGTCACGGACAGAAAGAGCGTTTATTCGAATTCCAGTCCGTCCCTCCGGCTATTCCGTCTGCACGCCCAGCTTCGATTCGATACTTAGGGTTAACTCAAAAGTGCCGGCATTGTATAGATAAATACCTTCAAACCCATCTCTCGGGATCGATCATCTTACTGCAATTGGATTTGCAACTTACTCGTGTGAAAAACTTTTAGATCTATCTACTCATAAGTTAGATTCCGTTCAAGATTTTACCAGAAAATAACACAAACACGTACCTTCATCATGTCGGCCTTAAAGAAGCGCCTCAGTAAATTAATACCGGATCGCATCGGCAAAAGTAGTAACAATAGCAACAGTTCGAGCAACGAAAACGTTCTTCCAAGCAAAGAAGATGGAGTTGAAG
Organism: Sclerotinia spermophila; assembly: GCA_038090695.1. Classification (NCBI taxonomy): domain Eukaryota; kingdom Fungi; phylum Ascomycota; class Leotiomycetes; order Helotiales; family Sclerotiniaceae; genus Sclerotinia; species Sclerotinia spermophila. The sequence continues at coordinate 6,836 of JBBMOJ010000837.1, read as the reverse complement.
GCTCTTCGGGATCCAATGGACCTTTATCAGGCACTCCTCAAAATAACGGTGCTCAAACGCCAGAACGATCAAACTCCCGACGAGTCAGTCGAGAGATCATTGAGCAAAACAGGGCGAGAAGAAGTATGGATAAGGAACGTGCAAAGGCTGAGAATAAGAAGAGGCAATCTTTGGCAAGAATAGAAGATGAGAAGTTCTTGAATGAAGGTCCGGAAGCTCTTACACAACTCTATCGACCATACAGCATGATCCAAAGTAAACATTGGAGGCATGAGGAGAGAGCTTTGTTCAAGAACATCAATTGGGCTGGCAAGTAGACATTTTCCTACCATTGATTACCATCTGCTAATACTCGAATAGAAATGGATGGACAAATTATCAGTTTCCGAGCTCGAATGCACACTCTGAGAAGAATGTCTGCCAAATTGGTCTTCATCGTTTTCCGTCAACAAACCATGACAATTCAAGGAGTTTTGCAAAGCTTCAAACCTGACGAAGAACAAAATGGTTAGTTTGATTGCGAAAATTACGATGAGGAACATATCTAACAATATTTATTTTGCAGAACATGGTACAATCTCTGAACAGATGGTTAGAACTGTCGAACATTACCCCGCCGAAACAATTGTCGTTGCTCATGCCAAAATCCGAAAATCCCTTCAAACTGTTAAGAATGCTACAGTTCATGATTACGAATTGCAAGTCTATGAAATTCATAGGGTGGTTCCATTGACCGAAAATGTACCATTCACAGTCTACGATGCAGAAAATATCAACAGAGAAAAGGAAGTTGACATGGATGCCGATTCTGGAGATGATTCAGTTGCACCAAGTCAACCAATGTCACCAATTCCAGCAGATACACCAAGAGGGCCTCCTTCTCGGGCTTCGAATGATCTTGCACGTAATGCTTTTGCAAAATTGGATAATAAGAATCTGGAGAGTAGATGTAAGTCTTTTGTATGGAATCGGCAGATGTACGACTAACGTGAAATAGCTTCCATGGATACAGGTCATCACCAAAAACGATCCTTACCACAACGAGTGAGATTGAACAACAGAATTATTGATTTGCGAACAACTCCAGCACAAGCAATTTTCCGAATCCAATCTGGAATTTGTAACCTCTTCCGATCATATCTCGATACCCAAGGCTTCATTGAAATTCATACACCAAAATTACAAGGAGGTGCTACCGAATCTGGTGCAACAGTCTTTGAACTTAACTATTTTGGAAGACCTGCTTTCTTGGCTCAATCACCACAATTGGCTAAGCAAATGTGCATAGCAGCTGATTTCGAAAGAGTTTATGAAATTGGTGCAGTTTTCCGTGCAGAAGACAGTAACACACCACGTCATTTGACCGAATATACGGGATTAGATCTTGAGATGGCTTTGGAAGAACATTATCATGAGGCTTTAACTCTCATTGATGGTATGTTCAAAAATCTTTGGAAAGGAATTTACGAACGTTATCAAAAGGAAATTGATCTTATTGACCAATTCTATCCGCATACCAAGGTCGAATGGTTAGATGAAACTCCAAGGATTCCATTCTCTGTTGGTGTTAAGATGTTGGTTGATTCTGGTTGGGTTGAAGAAGATGGAAGTGTACCATCCGAGACTGAGGATCTCTCCACTCGAGCTGAGATTCGATTGGGTGCGTTGGTCAAGGAAAAGTATCACACTGATTACTATATCCTCGACAAATTCCCTGCTTCTGTGCGGCCATTTTATACCATGCCTGATCCAGAAGACGATCGATTTACCAACTCCTTTGATATTTTTATGCGTGGTCAAGAAATTTTGACTGGTGGTCAACGTATTCATGATGCTGAGTTTTTGGAAAAGCGTATGAAGCAAAAGGGTGTCAAACCAGAAAGCATGTCTGAATATCTTGAAGGTTTCAGATGGGGAGCACCACCTCATGCAGGTTGTGGTATTGGTCTTGAACGTCTTACATACCTGTTCCTCAGCCTGGGCAATATTCGACTGGCATCTCTATTCCCGAGAGATCCCAAATCACTTCCAGCTGTGCCTCCTACTCTTGTCCTTCGTCACGAGGATGCATCGACACTTCACCCAATATGGGAACAAGATGGAAAAGAATTCAGTCCCGAGTTACTTCCGCCTTTGGAGAAACTGATTGCCAATTATGGTGATGCAGCCAATACCTCTTGGTTAGACAAACGCTATCATGTATGGAGACATTCGACTACTGGTGCAGCTCAAGGTTATGTTATCCACAACTCATATGCTATTATTGTTGGAGAGCCTCTTTGCGACAAATCTCAAACACCAGCCATTGTTTCTGCCTTCCTCAATTATATGAATACTGAACATAAGAATCTGAAGCCAATTTGGATGATTATTGGTTCTCGCACTGAAGAATATCTTGGTGAAAAATTCGGATGGCGTACTTTGTCTCCAGCAGCCGAAGAACGTGCCGATCCTCGAAACAACCCCGCAGCCAAGGATAATGACTTGGCACGCAAAGTTCGACACGCTGAAAAAGAGGGCGTCAAACTTATCACTCTTCCATTCAATGAACCAGTTCCAGATGATTTCAAAACCAAGGTCGACGCACGAGTTCAAGATTGGCAGAAGAATAGAAGGGGTACCCAAGTTCATCTTACAGAAATTAGACCTTGGCTTGATGAAGCTCATCGTAAATACTTTTACGCTCAAGGTCCTGATGGAACGATTCACGCCATTAATGTTCTTCATCAACTCAGTCCTGAAAATGGTTACCAAGTTAAATTCTCCCTTGAATTTCCAGGTGCTCCATCTGGTACGGTCGAATCTCTCCTCCTTTACTCAATGAAACAATTGACTGCAGCAGAACCAGATGTTAAACGTATCACTTTTGGTACTGGTGCTCAACCACATATTGAAGGTGGAAGAAACTTGGGTAAACATAGGATTAAGGCGTTGAAGAAGGCTTATGAAACGATCGTTAAGCAAGCGAGATTATTGGGTAAAAGTGAATTCAGAGAGAAGATGGGTACATGGAATGATGGAATTTATGTTGCCTATCCTAAGGGTGGCTTGGGTGCTGGTGGTATTAGAGCTTTGATGGGTTTCCTCGAGGAGGATGGTTAGATTCCTTACTATGGAATTCTATGCGCGGCTGGGATGAATGTGAGATGGGAGACAGTGTGGTTGACGGAGATGAACTTATAATTCACAAGTAGAAGAAAGTAATTTCGTGGAGTGCGTTGAATGATCGGGCTGGGAGATGGATGGGCGGCTTGGATGGATGGATGGATGGGATAGATACCTACATTGTTTTTTTCTTTCTTTTTTCGTTGCCCATTGTTGTTATTTCGTTTGTCACTTTTTCATTATATGTTTATCCTAAACATCGATTGAGTTGGTCATAACTAGTAGCGGGAAATTGTAAATAGAATAAGTTATAGCGAATACATTAATAGACGAATTCGGCGTGTATTATCTATATATATGTATATTAGAAGTCTCTGGGCTATGAGTGATGAAATATAGGAAGTGATCGGTTTTGATTATTTTTTCTTGTTTGTTGGTTTATTGGTTTATTGGTTTGTTTGTTCGTTTGTTTGTTAGTTTGGTCATTGATTATTTTCCAAGCAGAGAAAATGTAGACGTGATGTCTTGGGGAGATGAGATAGAGATAGAGTTGGGGTTGAGGGTCGCTAAATCGTTGGTCTATTAAACTATTTGTGGTTTTTGGTTTGTGTGAATCGGAGATGGGTTGATGAGAGGTGATGTGATGTTTGGTTGGGAGGAGTGGCTTGATTGGGAATGTGGGATGGGGAAAGAAGAGGGCGTTTGTTTTAAAGCGAAGTATTAAGTTGGATTACAAGATGTTCCTTAAAGTATTGATGTTTGATGGCATTGAAAAATATATTGTACTGTTTGAAATGGCTTATATGGTTGATTGGGTGTCCTGTCATTATGTCTAAGTAGACTGTTGATAATAAGTAGTGAATTTTGCTATAGTATCCCCAAGTTGTACAAATCAAATAACTTTCAGTTCTTAAAAGCACCATCAGTCTCCTACCCTACTCTTTAACATTAATTATAACCTTCCCTTTTGCATGACCTCCCTCAACAATAGAAAATGCCTTTTCAAAATCACTCAACGGCCACACACTATCAACCACAGCCCTCACCTGACCCTTTTCAATCAACTTTGCAGTTTCCTCCAATTGCCAACCTTCCGATTCCATCACAAAAAACTTCCCCTCTACATCATCCTCAACTCCCTCCATCGGCCTCCTCCCATTCGGATCCTCTTTAATACTAATCACCCTCCCCCCCTTCTTCACCACCTTCCAAGCCTGTTCCAAACTCTCCCCCCCAAGTAAATCCACCACCAAATCCACCTTCCTCCCCGTCCTCTTCCCCCACGCCCCCACCCCCTCCCTCGTATAATCCACCACCTCATCCGCGCCCAACCCCCTCACCAACCGCACATTCCCCGTCCCACACACCCCAACCACACACCCCACTCCCCCCGCCTTCGCCATCTGCACAAGCATCACCCCCACCCCTCCCGCCGCCGCATCAATCAACACCGACCTCCCCGCATTCTCCACCTTGGCATCCTCCGCAAACACACAGCGCAGCCCCCCATGCACATACAGCGCCTGCCACGCCGTGAAGGCGCTGAGCGGCACGCTCGCCGCTTCTTCCCAGGAGAGATTCCGCGGCTTGCGCGCGAGCTCGCGCGTTAGGGCGATGGTGTAGGGGCGCGCGTTGCCGGCTCGCGAAAAGGAGGTCCGGGTGTAGATTTCGGTGCCGGGGGGGAAGGGGGATTCGGGAGGTGCGATGACGACGATGCCCGAGAGGTCGTAGCAGGGGATTTGGAGCTTGGGGGTTGTGGAGGCGGAGGAGGGGAGGTAGGTGGTGTAGGTGGAGAGGTGCGCGGCCCAGGTTAGTTCGCCGGCGCAGGGTGAGGTGCTGTAGACGAGGATGAGATGTTCGGGGGTGTGGGGGGTGGGGATGGGAGTGGGGATTGTGGCGAGGATTAGTTTGGGGCTGTGGATGTCGGGTTGGAGGAGGGATTGGATGGCTTGGGGGATGGAGGTTGGGGTGGATGACATGATTGGGTGGTGAGGGATTTGAATTCTTTTCTTTCTTTTTCTTCTTTCTCTGTCTGAGATAAAATAGGGGGTAACTAAAGTTGTATATTTCGCTATGGCAATTATCCAATTATCCAGTATCCAAGTATCCAAGTATACAAGTAATCCAGTACCAATCTCTGTATGTATACGAGTACTTGTATAATCTCAAACAAAGAACCAAATGAATCAAAAACCGAAAACAATTCTCTTTCCCCTCTTTATCAATCTGTCATCACTACATTTGAAATTTTACAATTTACATGTTTCTTCCCCGCGTTGGAAATCATATCGCATCGGGTATGTAGTGTAGTGTTATTCATTCATTGTATTTCATTACCCGGTCTGGGTCTTGGTATCGATAGATGTACACTTTTAATACCCATTTATACATTTTCATGTAAGATTACGAGTATTGGTTTCGTTATTCGTTATTCGTTATTCGTCATCGGGGTAAGATTAATATATCTGTGAAAATCGTATATGGTATAGTTATCGCATTTACTCTGTAAAACATGATATATCAATTAATTCACACACACACACACACACATAAAAATACCCCTCATCCAATCCAATCCAATCCAACCTTTATATAAACAAACATCCAAGAACAAAAAAAGAATAAAGCATCGTGCTTACAGAGTTAGAGTACATTCATCTTCTCCCGCGCATGCGTGCGTACATCCAATCCACATCGATCCAAAGACTTTGTTTCTAGAATTCTTGGCGCGGGTATGGCGGGGTAGGTTAGAAGTTCGCCGATGTTGGAATTTGATTGCTGAGAGAGCGGGGGAATGGGGGGGTGTTGATTACTAATATTAGATATATGGGAGGAGTACGTATGTAAAGAGAGATTCGGGTAAGAGTTTATGGATGGATTGATAGGGTTTCGGAATTGTTTGGGGGGAAAAAAGGGCAGATTGTGGGATTACTGGCGGTTTGTTAGTTAGTTAGTTGTTGCTGAGTTCTTTGTTTGGATTTTGTGTGGGAGATTGGGTAATGTAAGATGGTAAAGTGGCAAGGGGAGGAGGGGAAGGTGAGATGGTTATTAGCATTGCTTGGAACTGGGATTGGGATTGAGAGGCGTGTATGTAGGTACGTAGGTGGCAGATAAGTAGGTAGATAGGTGTTTCTAGAATGAAGACTAATTAGTTTGCGTTCGTGTTTGTATTTCCGGCTGTGATATTAGACACGGATATAGATGCGTTTTGCTGAGATGTGTATCCGATAGAAAGCTGTGATTTCTATGGATTTTCTACTTCAACCTTCTACTTTAGCTTTCTAATATTAACCTTGACCTAATGCCGGTTCTATTCATAATCACATCCCGACCGGATATATTACCATTCGGCTATCCTTTTCCGACTCCAGGAGTCAAAATTTAGTATTCCATTTATTGAGATACCAATGAGTAGCTGGTCCTATATATGCTCAATCTGTAAGTAGTGACGCGGAATGGGTAATCATCATTCTAAGTATTACTTCATCATTCGTCGTGGATTCATATCCGTAGAATAATAGCCTTGCGATAAGTTATTCATTTATTATTTCTAAACAAACCGTTATGAAGATTGACACTGATGCTTCAATAGCCGATTAGTTGTCCCCCTGCGTCGGGTCCTGGTAGTTGTACGAGTAATTTTACTTTCGGCTAAGTCAACTACCCCACTTTCGGGCCACCCTACTTTCGGGCCACCCCTCTTTTGGGCCACCCTTTACCACCAAAAATTG
>JBBMOJ010000836.1:0-10394 GCA_038090695.1 Sclerotinia spermophila | reverse complement strand
TCCATCACGTGCTGAAAGTCATGTGACGCGGTGCTCTCAGCTACCGGCGTAACAAAACATTCCTTATAATATTGTTGGAAATCATATGATATATAATTAATACTAAGCAGTATGCTAGTAACAAATAAACCTTTTTCTGACAAATATAATCTTGATTTTCCTCTTCCCATTCCCCCTCCTCTTCACCTCCCCCCACCCACCCACCCACACCTCACACATACGCATAAAAAGTACATCATCGGAATACCATACATACATACATCGACCTAATAAAACTAAAATCCCATCCCAAAAACGCCTTACCACGCCAATGCACCCTTTCATCCACCTAATCAATATACAATTGTATGTAATTTTCCCACCGCAAGCCCTATCCATATTTGCTTATCATGTACAGTTTTTCTCCTTTTCAAGTTTCCTATTCACCTGACTAGAGAATGCATACCATCTTCATCTCCTTATTATTTAACCTTCAACCGAAACCATTTTCCATGCACAACTCAAAGTATCTCTCGTCAACACTCATCTAAGCAGCCCACTCTACAACCTCCAACGCACACATAACCAAAATCAATGTACTTGGCAAAATCCAAATAACATAACTTTGGAAAAGTAATTTACTCATGACTCCCTCATAAACCCCATTAATTTGACAAATTTGAGCCAATTGCAAAGCACTTGGTGCACCTGTCAATAAGAAGCAGACGATGACAAAAATTGGATCATCCAATATGCTAACTGGAACATACTTTGCAGTTAAAGCTAAAAGTGGTGCCATAATCAATGTCGGAAGTAACATTCTGGAGATTAAGGAAGCGATAAGAAGTTTTGTACCAATTTGATTCTCTTCGGAATTTTCATCGAGGACATGTTGAGGAAGTGTATTTCTAGCGAGGTTTGCACCGAGAACGACTAAGATGAGAGGAACGGCTACACCTCCTGATTGAGACACGGCTCGTGTAACCGAGTTGGCGATAAAAGAGCCCTCGGCGAAGAAAAGGTGTTGAAGTTGTGGAATAGATGCGACAATAACAGCAAGGAGCATAGCCCAAAGAGGTGGGTTCATGAATTCCCAAAGACCATTCAAAAATCTGTTGACAGAATTGGAAACCTTGGTTACAAGTCTTTGAGCAGGAGTTGGTAAAGCATGATAGGTATGATGACGTGCTTTTGCGACCGATTGTTTGGTATGAAATTTGGCCCTCGGGATCCACCCTTTAATACCATCTGGAATTTCTGCTTCCTCTTCAGATTGTGGGGTTCGAATACTTGGGAATGAAGTAATATCACCATTATTTCCTGCTAAGTGATTTCCATTGGTAGGTGTAGCCATAATACCTGGTACTTTTGCAGGTTCTTCTTCATCGGAATTGTCATGTAAAGCGTGGGTAACTGGTGTTCTACCACCGAAATTCGAAGAGGTTGAGGACGATTGGCCATTGTCATCGATCTCTTCTTCGCCATCCAATCCCGGGATTAAAACAGGTTCATCTCTATATCGTCCTTCTTCCTCATCCTTATAGGTTTCGGGTGGCGCAAGTAAAACATGATATCCCCAACTCCAACGAACTAGTTGACCTAATTGTTGAAAGATGAGAAGATATAGAATACCTCTTGCAGCAACTTCATCGTCGTTGTCTCCAGGTATTTTATCCCAATGTAAACCTTTTAATGTTTGCGACAACGAAATGACGAGAGAAATGGGTAAAGAGTTTGAATTTCCGAATACCTATCAAGATGATTAGCATTTTCATCAATCAAAAGGTTGGAATAACATACACCCATAGCAGTAACAAAGTTGGCAGGTCTTTTCCCGAATCCAAATGCTTTACCAACCCCTACTGAAACTAAATATGATACCAATGTTTGCACAATGAAGATGGCAGGTATGACGGCAAGTTCAACCAATTTATCTGCTGTCAATTGAGATGCCAACTTGGTGAAAACTATTCAATCATTAGCATTCATCGATATCTCTCCATATCCAAGGTACCTACTCAAACAAGGTGTGAAGAGAGCAACATTTAAATTTGCTACAAACTTCTGTTTATCCGCATCGAACATTCCTTGACGTGCCACAATATAACCCGGTAAACTAACACATACGACTTCCATGACAGCTTCGAAGACTAAGAGGATGAGATGACCTAGAGCAGGATGTGAAGAATGATCATTTGCCATGGTACCAAATGCGACATCTGTTAGGGATCGTGTCGAGATAGAAGATGCGCCGACATTGTCACTGGTAGCTAGATTGGCCAGACGAAAAGATGTAGGTGATGTAAATAATCCCATGATGGTTTTGATGGAAGTAGTGATCGAACCAAAGTCTGCGATAGAAATTGGTTGATATGGATGTGAAGTTGATAATATTCGAGGTACTTCGTCCTCTTTGACAAATGAGGTGTCAAACAATCTTTGAGGGTGTTTGTTAATGATTTCGTATTTTCGAATTAATCCTTTGAAAATGTTGAATGGAATTGAATAAAAGAGAATCAAATAAATTGATGAAGTGAAGTGTGGTCAGCTTGTCTATTTTGCTTCTTATTCTTCTTCTTGTTCTTTTTCTGTTTCTTCTTCTTTCTTTTCTTCCAGCTACCGACGGCGGGCTGTAACGACTGGGCAAAACTGACGTGGTTTTAGTGTTTTAGCGTTTCTTGGGATGGACCTGTAATTGGAAAAGGCGACAAGGCCAAGAAGGATGGTATGGTATGAGCAGCTAATAAAGAGTGCGTCCTGTACCGTACCGTGGTTAATTGATTACTTATAGAGTATTGTAGATGTTGATCCGGTTCTCAGCCATTCAGGATTTTCGACGTGGACACAATGATTGACGAATGGACTTTGACGATGGTAACAAGGAATATGAAGAAGTAGAGTGTTTATGCTGGTGCTTACGGTGTATGCTTATGACGGGATCAGGTATATGATGATCTGAGGGTTTTGATATTGAGTAGGTATCACAACAACAAGTATAATCAACACTTGGGTGTAAGAGTGTAAGAGTGAGTGTAAGCACGAGGGTAAAACAAAGAAGTCAAATCAATTAGAACTGGTTAGAAAGTTGAAGCATAAGATATTCTTGGAATGAAGTTAGTTTATGATTGGATTGGTTAAAAGGTATGTATGGGTGGCGTGATATAATAAAGAGATTCAGGGGAGCCAATTGATATCAATATAATTGAGTTGATATGAATTGAAGTAAGATGGATTGAAATGAATTGGATTGAAGTCTATAGTTATATATTCAAACACTCATTATCATCGAGTCTTCCCAATTCTCTCTTTTTTATATATACTCCAAAGCCCTCCTCATCCTCACTCACGATATTACACAATAAGGCTTCATGCAGGATGCAGTACATGGGTGACAACCACATAATACGATATAAATTAACCTCCTCATCTCAGTATTCCAGCCAAGACGATAATACAATCTCGATAAGTCGTATCGAGTCCCATCCAAAGGATTTCTCATTATCGTACCCAAGTATCTATGATATAAGGTACTTCTTATTGACATATACTTTGGTATATTGACCATTGACCTTGGAGATCTGATAATGTTTGGAAGATTCATGTAACAAACAGTATAGCGATGTATGACAAAGAAGAAAAATACTTCATATCATTCTTCCGTGGTGTGTAACTTGTTGACCTAAATGATATCAAATTACTGAATGTACGGAGGAGAAGAGGAGAAGAGGAGAAGAGAATCTTTCCTTTCATTCACAATAACCTTACCTTACTATCCAACTCAGCTCTATTCAACTCAGCTCAGCCCAATCCAGCTCATAATCTCCTCCTCCTCTCTTTTCGCTCTTCTCCGCATGATGTGATATACTCTCTCAATGATAACCTCAGTACTCAGTAGCTCAATGATAAGAACCGATACCCAGCCACACCATTCATTCCTTCATTCATTCATTTATTCATTCATCCACACACAGCCACCCACTAATTACTCAAAACAAGCCACATCAATGACGATAATTTGTTCCCACCGTTTCAAACCTTCACTTTGAATACCCAAAACTCCACCATTTCTTGGCTTTTCCTTGATTTATCAATTTCTTTCTGACGTTGACTTGCATGAAGAATGGAACCGAAATATCAGAGAAGAATTATTTTATTATTCAATTTTGTTACCATCATAACCTTATGATTCATATCAAATTTCTTATCCACTCGACTACTGATATAGTAGATAAGTTGGCATGTTTCTAATCATGAAGGCTGAGTGAGGATAATATCTAAAGTGGTGAAAGATGCTCAAGGGAAAGATGCTGTTGGTAAGAAGCCACAATGGTTTCCAGGATATACAACGACAGTGTGCAAATATCTATATGGTTGTGATGTGTTTTACTCAAAAAATACAGATAGAAATATATTGCCACCCAGAACTGTAGGAATTTGGGGTTCAATAGGTAGAGTATCCATCTATATCGGTATTTATATACTCTGTATAACTAATATGTATACCGTATATCTTGTGACAGCTTGTACCGGACCTTTTCCCGACTACTCTGTGCAGTGTATACCTTCAACATGGTAAAATAGGTAAAAAGGTAAAAATAATCAGGTGCATGTTTATCGATACTAATGTATGGTCTACCTCAGCCTCATTCCCCTTACATTGATACTACTCTTACCGTCTTCTTTTGCCATCCGGTAACTACGTTTGATGATTGTATGCATCAAGACCTTGATTCTTTAGGTATTGAAAAGTTGGACGAGGAACTTGATGAGGAACTTGATGAGGATGATTGGGGTGAGACTTGTCGATCTTCAGTCATGGTAAATCATGGTTCGCCTCATATCAGATCTTTTCGATATTCCCCTCGAGACTCCATGATCCATCCACGTTTGGAGAAGTTTGATCAAGTTCTTTCGTATGTGGCTGGATTCCATGATTGATAGTGGCGGGTGAACTGATCCGGTTTAACATGGAAATTGGGGGGATTGTGGATTGGAGCAGATGAGAGAATGGTAAGGAGTACATACTTTGTCGACCAATTGATCATCTAATACAACATTTACCATGTACCTCTTCGCTCATTTGAACCAATCAACATTGAATGATTTGGATGTGATACCAGCACAAATGCCACGGTGCTATTTCCTCTACTCCTGTACTTTGTACTTTGTACTCTTCAACCTTCACTCCAACCAAAAACATCCTCATAATTCAGTCTTATGCCACCCCCAATGACCGTCCCCCTCCCCTCATTCATTCAAGCCCCTCCATTAGATTGATTTTTCTTCCTTCACTCTCTTGTTTCAAAACGTCATCGTGCTTTATATTCTCCTTCTTTTCATTTTTAATGATTCTGTCTACTTTTTATATTCGATTAATTAATTTAAGAAAGGAATTTCAGATATACTAGATATATATAGAATAAAAGTAATCTTTAGTCCTAATAGAACGAACCAATTTAAATCCAAAGATAGATAGATATAATATATACAGAAGAAATATATAACTATAAATACTTATATATAAAAATAAAACTAACTTTATTATCAATCAAGAGAAGATCATTAATATCAACATTCATTTATCATGTATAGTATGAAAATCTTAATGATCAAATTCAATGGAATAAGACTTCATTTTGTTGGAAATATACTAAAGATAATAATAACTAAGGTTATATTATAGTCCTTGCTCTATCTACTCTATCATTACCACTTACGTCTTTGCCTTGTTAACATCAAGATATATTTTTAAAAATGCGGTTTGTTTGTTTTTTTTACCAGAATCTCCTTCACCAACTTCCCACTTACTTATTATTAATATATTGTATGCCATACCATACCATGCATGCATTGGATAATCTTATCAAGAAGAACCTAAATATCTTGAATCCAACCCATCAATTAATTCAATCTTCATTACTACATACCCACTCTCAGTCTCCCACAACTCCCTCCTACTCGTACTTCTCCTGATAAATATCAATTCCCCTCATTATTAATCAAAAGTTTCGTCCCTTCCCAAGAAAAGAACTTGGACCTCAAGTCACCATCCACTCCATTCTTTTTCTGACTACCATAAACTACTCATTCGGCTCGATATATTGAGAGTAAAAAGACACTCAAAAGAAAAGGTAGAGAAGGTAGAGAAGGTAGAACGGAAAGAAAAGACGAAGTAGGGAAGAAAAAAAGAGAAAGAACGGCTCCCCCGGATATCCTACCTAAGCTTCAACCCCGCCACAACCAAGATTCTTCAAAGCAGTCGATAGCTTCATTTCTTCATTCGCGAATTGCTCCAAAGATTCTCCTCGTCGAAATCAAGACCCAAATCATTTCGCAGACGGTATACCAATTCGTGGCTCAACGACCTTATCATCATCACCTCGGGATAATCCCATTTCCCAAATAATCAAGAAGCTCAATCAAGTGGAAAATCAAAGGAACTACTAGTAGATATTCGGTCTAGGTATATCGTCTAGTATATGCTCTAGACCAGCCTTCCCTCTTCTCAATCGATATATTTTTCACTACAACAATTACCAATCATCCTAAATCTTTCCCTACGGTAATTGCAAGTTCCAAAGCTATTTTCACCAGTCATCATTCTTGTCTGCTTCAGTTCATCAATAAGGTGAGTTCCTCAATTCGAAATATACTTTTGCCAAGAGAGATATCCCTCACCTCATTTACTAACCAATCCTTCCAACACCAGAAAGATAGACGATCACATTCGTAATTTACCCCACACTTCATCCTGTCTCTCGAATGCGAACAATCGTCTTATCACAAAAATGGCAGACAGTTCTCAACCAGATACGATGGGTCCTCCGGGCGATATAATCGATTTTGCTACTAAAGACACACCTCTTTGTGAACAACCTACAGATGATCAAACAAACGAACGTCCTACATCCCCTAGTTCTTCGAAACCTCCCTCTCTACCACCTCTTCGACCCGCATCAGATACTGAGGGAATAGCGGCCATGACAGCTTCTTCTACACCTCTAGGTATGTTACAAAATGCTAGAAGACCAAGACCTGGTCCATCAATACCAGGAGGTAGATCTTCACAAGCAGGTAGACAAGCCGCTGGTGGTTTACCTACTTCTATGGCGGAAAAGATGAAAGCATTCCATGCATCAAGACAAGGCACACCTGCCCCACGACCACAACTACCTGCCACAATCTCATCACCTGGGGTTCCAGCTACCCCCGCGATAGATGGTTTACCTGGAGGATTACACCTACCACCGAATATGCGTCCTCCACCACAGAATTTTGTTTCCGCTCCGGCAGTTCCAAAAATGAAAATGGGTGGTGGATTAAGTGCAAGAAGAGGTCTTAAATTACCTGGTGGTTTACCTCCAGCTCCAGCTGCTGCACCAGGTGCGGAATCAAACGGTGCGCCGAACCCTGCAAATGGAGGTTCTATGTTCAATCAATTCGCAAAATATGTTGATACAGAGAAAGGGTCATTGAAATTTGCAGGAAAAGCAATTATACATGGAAATGGTATCGATTTTGCAAATGGTACAAATTTCAATATATCATTGGATGAGGTTGATACTTTGGAAGAATTGGGTAAAGGAAATTATGGTACCGTTTACAAAGTTCGACATGCAAGACCACGAATGCGCAAGCCTGGATTAGGTCTCGCAGGCAATAAATCATCTGCAATGGATACTGATGGTGGCGAAGTTAAACCTGCCGGAAATACCACTGGTGTAGTGATGGCAATGAAAGAACTTCGATTGGAACTTGACGAAGCCAAATTCGCAGCTATCATCATGGAATTAGACATTCTACATAGATGTCTGAGTCCTTATATTATCGACTTTTACGGAGCATTCTTCCAAGAGGGAGCAGTTTACATCTGTATAGAATTCATGGATGGAGGATCAATTGATAAGATTTATGGAGATGGTATTCCCGAAAATGTCTTGAGAAAAATCACCTATGCAACAACTCAAGGTTTAAAAACACTCAAAGACGAACATAACATCATTCATCGAGATGTTAAGCCAACCAACATTCTCGTAAATACTCGAGGACAGGTCAAGATCTGCGATTTTGGTGTTTCAGGAAACTTGGTCGCTAGTATCGCAAAAACCAACATTGGATGTCAATCATATATGGCACCAGAAAGAATATCTGGTGGTGGAGTTTCACAAGCTGGTGCAAATCCTGGAGGTGGAACTTATAGTGTGCAAAGTGATATTTGGTCCTTGGGATTAAGTGTTATTGAGTGTGCAATGGGAAGATATCCATATCCACCAGAGACATATAATAATATCTTCTCACAATTGAGTGTAAGTTTCTATGTTCCATCATTTCTTTAATCTTGGGATTTGAACCTAATATAAACTAGGCAATTGTCGATGGTGAACCACCCGATCTTCCTGCAGAAGGGTATTCTCCAACCGCCCGCAATTTTGTTCGTGGATGTCTCAACAAAATCCCAAATATGCGTCCTACATACAGCGATTTACTTCAACATCCATGGTTAGCCGAACTTTCGAAACCAAATACAATTTCAGAAGAAGATGAAGACGAAGATGAAGATAATGTGGGAATGGGTGGTTTGAATCTGGAAGATGGTGTAAAACAAGATAAATCAAATCGTATCTTGACAGGAACGGAAGATACGGAGGTTGCGGAATGGGTCAAGAATGCTCTTGAGAGGAAAAAATGGGGTCTCATGGGTACACATGCGCAACCCGCTTTACATAAGGCACCTTTGGATACGGTTAGTCCTTTACCCAGTCCGAGGGAGTGAGGAATTGGTGCAGGGTAAAAGAAAGAACCTATGAAGGAAGAGGAAATGGAAAAAATGAAGTGAGATGATTTTATATGGCATGGAATGGAGTTTAGGGTGGGCGCCATTACGATTTTTGAATGATTGACAAGGTGGTGGTAGGCAAACTCTACTTTGAGATCCTAGAAGTGCATATTCTGGCGGGAACTTGATTTGTACATTTGAACTTCTTACTTTTTCTTCTTCTTTATTCTTCTCTCTATCCTAGGAAACGAGAACCTATCAATTTATTTTCTTGTGTTTTGATGATGCATAGCATGTATGATTGGTGTTAGGCAATGAATGAAATGGATTAAGAAGTCTTAAAGGGGGATGATCTGGATATGAGGATGAGATAGGAATGAAATGAAATAAAGGGGGAGGGCGAGGGCGAGGGCGAGGGAAGGAGACGAGTCCCTTTAAGAGTAAATGAGGTGAAATGAAATGAACTGTGGAAATGGACTTGAATTTAAATCTTGAATTGTATATAGAGTTGACGAATGAGTGAGTGATGGGGTTTGAAGGTGTTGATAATAGAGTTTGGCTATTGGTAAATATATTGGAGGTGGACTTGTTTGGAATAATGACACGATACGACTTATTATTCTTCTCCTCAATACCTTCAAAAGATGACGAAAAAACATCTCGGAGTGTAATATGATACGATTTTTGCAAAATGGCTCTTGGAGGAGCCATCATTAATTAGCTAAAATTGTAAGATCGTAATTAATGAAAGAGGGTTTTAAGGAATCGTTTAGAAGCTAGTTACATCGATTTGGTACCTACCTCCCTCCTTTGTTGATGTTTGGATTTTTGAATGTGAAATGTGAGTGCTAGATGGATGGATGGATGTTGGATAGTTAGAACTAAGGGGTTGGTAGTATAGGAGGAGGAGGAGGAAGTGTGTGTATGTGTATATTAGAGTTAGCTAGTATTTAGTGAATGCTAGGCAATATAATTGAATTTATCAAAATTACTATAGGATTTCCAATCAATTGAATAACTTTACAAGTTTGATGAAAGAAAAGAATCTCAGAAATATATATATAATTTCGGATATAAAAACTATTGAATTTTAGAAGTTTTTGAAGATGTTAATGATAAATTGAATTGATATTGGATTTCAAAGTAGATGATTTTGGGCTGTTTTTGGTAAAGAAATCTGTGAATATAGTAGTACATGGACCCGGTATTTATCAAAGACACGCTTTTGTATGGAGGATTGAATTTCTTGTTGGTTGGTGGGTGTGTGTGTGATAGATAGATAGAGAGAGAGAGAGAGAGATAGATAGTTTTAGAGTTTATTTTATTCTGAAGGAAAATATATATATATAAAGAAAAATGGTGATGTGGTGGTGGTATGTTTATTTGGATATAATTGAGATTGAGATTATAATTATGATTATGATTTGTCACGGAAATCCCCGTATCACGTGTATCACACATTTATATACACTGATATAATACGATCCATATCCAGGTATATAAGAGATCAATTGACAGTATAGTATATTCACTTATTTCATTAGTCTATTATATTAACTACTCCATCGCCTATAGAGCCGAGATGTATAGTAGAACCTGGTTATACCGGATTTATTTATACCGGAATCCTGGATATACT
>JBBMOJ010000835.1:0-10419 GCA_038090695.1 Sclerotinia spermophila | reverse complement strand
AGAGATCTCTAGACACTTCCACGTGACCCTAGAGGCAGCTCCCGTAACAATAATCGAGAATAGATAATAGTAATTATATATAGAAATATTATTGGGAATACACTTTTAGGTATAGAAAACTATATATTTCGAAAAGCAAATAAAGTATTAAATTAATATCGATATATGAAAAAGATTCAACTACAATATAAAGGAGTACTCATTAAATAAGATATAATAGATATATTATCTCAGAAAAAGATTAATATTCAGATTTGATATAATAAATATCAAAATAAGAGAAACTCTAATAAGAAAGGGAGTTTTAATTAATACTATAATAAATATAAATTAATAGAATATAATATAAAAACCTATTAAAATAATATAATAGATTCTAGATTATTAGATTCTTAAAAGTTTCAATCAATTAAATCAATAGTTATTGAATAATATAGATTTGAATATATAAATTGAGATGAAAGTGACCCACATAGTGATATAGCCTATATATATATAAACCATGTTATATAAACTTATAAAACTATATTACCATTATAAGCCATAATACAATAATAATCTTTATTAGATATAAGAGATAGTTCAATAAATATATCTTTAGACTTAATTGATTTATAGCTATTATTAGTATCTTTATTACTATCTTCTATAATTGGTTTATAATAATTATTTATTCAATAGGCGTTTCAAAGGAATATTTTGATTAGTAGTAATATATCCCAAATCTCTTTTAAGGATTTTCATTTATAAATAATAATAATAGTATCAAAATTATTGAAATAATTAGATAATTGGAGCTTGATACCCATATATATTTTTTAAATAATATTATATTATATAATATAAAAAGATAAATAATAATATTATATTCATCCAATCTATATATAGATTATAGTATTACAACTAAAGTAATCCGAAAATAATAAGAATATCAAAAAATAGTTTTATAATAAAGAATATCCAGATTTCTTAGTGTAATACTATTATTATAGATATTATAAAATATTCAGTAATAATATCAGCGATATTACTATTAACTAATTAGAGTTGTCGATGGTATAATAAAGGTTTTATATAAATATTATATTAGATAATAAAAAAATGATCAGCAAAAGTCTTACTGGAATATCTATTATTAATTAAACTAATTACATTAAAAAGAGAACTATATACTGGGAATATAATGATTTGAATAAGTAGAGATTTGCTATTTATAAAATTAAGCTATAATGGCTTTTTACTATCTATTATTTATTTAATCTATTTCTTATTTCTATTTAACCTCCACAAATAATTTATTGTGGAGATGAAGTATTTCCCTAGAAATCATAAACTCTAATTGGAAAAAGGGATATTATAATACTTCGAGGGGCATTTAAGATATTTTCAAAAAATAATAGCGATTTGTTTTCGATGTAACCTTAGAATATATTAAACTAATATTAATAAGGATTTTCTTAGAAGTTTTATCTTGAGTAATATAGATTATTATAATTACCTTAGTTTGGATAATTATTATTATAATTATCTCGATTAAATTAATTTCTAATACATCCTCTGCTATAATATACTCCTTTTTGTAAATCCTATATAATATCTCAAATAACTTTTTATATATTAGTAGTCTTCTTTATTTCATATTCCTATATAAAATGATCTACTTTCTTATAATAATAATAAAGTCTAAGGTAATATTTTTCCTTATAATTTCGCTCTCATTATATTTTAATAGTATCTAAATCTATTGGATTATTAATAGATTATAGAACGATAGTTATTGATATTGTTAAATTGGGGTAAGGTTAGTTATATAGAATTCTTATTATTATATTGGTAGAGATAATATAATAATCGTTTTCTTTATAGTTTTAGCTCCAAATACCGAATTTTCTTATCTATCCTTTGATATCATCAAGTGTATATGGATTTGAGTCTATCTAAACCAAAAGCTTCAGCTTATTAGAAACTTTTTGTTTTAATATTAGAAATATTTTTTTATTAAATTTATAGTATTATCTTTCTAAATATTCTAGATTGATATAGAAGGTAGAGAATGGTATATGCTTTTCTATCTTTAGTTTATTGAATTGTATAGCTGTCTTTTGTTTCAAATCAATTGTTATATAAAGAGTATCGAATTTTTTAAGGAATGTTTTGGCTATCTTATAGATTAAAGTATTTGTTAGGATTTCGTTGATATTTTATAAGTGTTTTTGATGTACACATCCTTTGATAAGAGAGGTTATATGGAATATCTTTTTTCCTTTTATATTAAATATAATAGAATCAATTCTTTAATAAAATTGAAAACTCTGCTTTTATATTAAATATTTGTTCTGTTGAGTTATTGTTGTAGTCTTTTCTTTTTTAAAAGGTTTTAGATTGTGAGAGGTTTATTAGGAAAATCAAGTATTATTTTATATAGATTGGTTTTGTTAATTAAACTATATTCTTAAAGTTATATTTACTTCTTCTTGAAGTTAGATTTAATTATTTAGATTATTGAAAAGGATATAATTCTTTTATTTATTTAAAAAATTGTTTTTTATTTTATAAAGAGTATTTAAAGTGTTATTTATAATACTAAATAAATAAACAAAGTAGTTTTGGTATTCTAATATAATATTGATAGGTATATAAAGATCGGCATTATTGAGTTTTGATAATTTATCTATAAGATATTACTATTCACTATAAATAATATAAATGAATATATAGATCTAGTTATATATTAGTATTTGGTTTATAGTAAATGAGCTTAAAATATTTACCATTTTAAAGGTAAAAACAAAAACAAAGATAAGGATTGTTTTCAAATTAGATTATTAAAAGAAAATAGTAATGGAGTTTTAATAAAATAGAATATATTATCATGGTATAGAAATATATAATTGCTACGATAGGTAACAACGGGTCACGTGATAAGTGTCATGTGATGAGAGTAGGAGCCTTTGGAGCTTAGGATCTAAGGAGCCAGGAGCCCTAGGAGTCTAGGATCCTAAGGATCCAGGAGAACAAAGGTCTATATAAGGGAATAGGATTTTATTATAATATAAAGCTTTATATTTAAAAACAATTATTAGTTTTATTATTATAATTATAAGAATTATAACTAGTTATTAATCAATTGAATTCCTATTTGAAGTTTAATCTAAAATATCTTGAAAGATCTTTAGATACTTTTATATAATCCTAAAGGCAGTTTTTATAACATTTTGAATACTCTTACTATTTCAAATATTGATTTAACTTCAGCTATTGTAATAGCTTCCAATAGCAAATCCACTAGCAATCTAGAATATATACCTATCGATAATGATATCGAAATAACTGATACTCCTAAGGAGATTATTATCAACAAAACACTCAAGATTGTTTTATTAGACAAATACTAAGGAAGTCGATAAGAACTTAATACCTTTTTATTATAACTTGAAATCTATTTCAGATTTAATTAAAACAAGTTTATTGAAAAAGAATCTAAGAGTATATAGGCTATATTATACCTCAAAGGCGAAACAAATAAATAGATTCAATTATACTTATATAACTATTTCGAATATAACAATAAGAAATATATATAACCTATAAGAACTATTTTCAATAGTTTCAAAGGATTCAAAATAAAGATCCATAGAATCTTTGAAAACTCTAATAAGTTAGAGATGATAAAAGAAAAGATCTTCAACCTTAAACAGACAAAATCAGTATTGAAATATACTATAGAGTTCCAAAAATATATAGAAACAATTAAATAGAATAGTATTACTATTATAATTTACTATTATAAAGAACTTAAACCAAAAGTATATTTGGAATTTGATAGGAAAGGAAAGAACAATAACTTAAATAAACTAATCAAAAGCTCTATTAATATTAATAACTGCCTATATAAATACAAACAAACCTAATAATTATATAAACCTTAAACAAATTATAAGCAAAAGTATTATTATAAGAATAAAGATAAACTATATTATAATCTATAAAGATATAGAGACTTTATAAAACTAGATACTATTTATTATAAAACTAGGAATAATAATCTAGAAAAGAAATAAAAACAAGAAAATAATTTATATTTTGAATATAGAAAAGTAGGGTATCAAATAGTAGATTACTAAAATAAGAAAATAGGAGATAAGAAAAGTAACTTTAAGAATAAGTTTAGTAAAGGCTAACTTAATACTACCTTTATATTATAATTATATACTATTAATAGGATAGAGCTAGTTATACTATTATTAATTTATAAAAAAGAGTTTGGAAAGGAATTCAAAAGTGAATTTAAAAAAGAAAAGGATAAGAATCTTTTATAAATAAATAAAAACTTATAGAAGGGAGAAATATAAGTGATCCAACAAATCGATTAAGGGAATTATTATATTTAGAGATTTGAAGATATTAATAAAAGAATTATCAATTATAATTTTAATATAATAGATACTAAAGAAAATGAGATTTATAAGGTTTGGTATATTGACTAATATTAAATCCTTAAGTTCGGAATTACTATAAATTCATTCTTTATAAAAAGAATTAGTAATGAATACCTAAAGTAACTAGAATAAAAAGAATTATAGGAAGTCTTTTATTACTATATATTAAAGAGAAATAAGAACTATACTCTTTTTCTATATAGAAAGATAGGAGAAGAATATTATATCCAAGTTTAGGCTATATTATTATTACTAATTGTAAGTATAATTATAAGAATAACCTAAAGGATATACTGATATACTTTATAAAAAGATTTATTCGATAATAAAACAAGATTAGGAATAAACACTATCTATTTAGAAAAGGAAAAGCTTCGATAAATAACTCTAAATAATAAAACTATTTAGAAGAACAAGGATAATTAGGGGATATTATAGTTGAACACTATAAGACAAGTAGAACAAATATATTATAAAATCAAAATAAACAAACAAATATAGTAAGCTATAATAGATTCAGAGATTATAGGAAATTTTATTATACTAGAAGCTATAAAGTACTTAGGAATTCTACTCCAGAAGAAACAAAAACCCTATCAATTGTAGTTAATTAATAGATAACTAATAGAATCTAATAGGAATGTTTTATAAGAGATACGATTAATATAAATAGATATAATCTAATATTTAAAAGTTATATAATTTAATATTATATTATTAAACCAATAACAAATTATCTTAGGAATACTATAGTTGAAAGTATATAACCGTAGGATAGATTAGTTATAAAAAGCGATAACATTTAATTAATATAAAAACGGTTATAAGGATATATTCAAAATATCTGTGAAACGGAATATATACTAAAGAGAGTTGAATATAAACAACCCTGGTAATATAGAACACCTAGTCCAGGGTCCTTTATTAAAAGCGAAGGCTAATATACTTCCTTTATAAATATAGAAACCAATAATATAATAGGAAATCGCAATCAAAACAGAAAAGCCTATGATATTAAAACAGTATAAGAAATATAAATATATATTCAAAGAACCAGGGATCCATAAAGCTTTATTAGAATATAAGCTATAGGATTATAAGATAATATTAAAGGAAGGCAAAATACCTATATATACTCCAATTTATTTAATATTAATCAATAAGCTGAAAACACTTAGGGAATATATTAATAACAATTTAATTAAGGAATAGATCAGGGAATCTATATCCCAAATAGTAAGTCTAATTATATAAATACCCAAAAAGGATAGTATTAAGAGACTAATTATAAATTATAGAAAGCTCAATATGTTTATTAAGAAAAATCGATATCTATTTTTATTAATTAGATAGAGCTATAATATTTATTAAAATAGATCTAAAGAATAGATATTATTTAATTAGAATGAAGGAAGGTAAAGAATAGAAAACTATTTTCAAAACTAGATATAGGCTATATAAATACTGAATTATACTATTTAGATTAATTAATATACTAGCTATTTTTATAAGACTAATAAATAATATATTATTATAATATTTGGATACTTATTATATATACTATTTAGATAATATTCTAGTATATTTAAATAATAAGGTTCAATATATCAAGGATATCAATAGTATTCTTGAAAGTTTAGTTAAAATAGATTTACTATATAAGCCAAACAAATATAAATTCTATATTATAAAAACAGAGTTTCTTGGATTTATTATATTAAGCTAAAGGTTTAAGATGAATAAGGATAAGGTTAAGATAATACTAGAATAAAAGTAACCTATTATAATTAAAGAAGTATAATCCTTTTTAGGATTTATAAACTTTTATAAAAGATTTATTAAGAAATATTTAGGGATTACAATACCCTTAATTAATCTAATCAAGAAGGAGCTAGAAACATTTGAATGGACTAGTAAGGTGTAAGAATTATTCGAAATATTTAAGTAAGTAATAGCTTAAGAACTAATACTATTTATTTTCGATTTAGAAAAACAAATTATTATAGAGATGGATTTCTTAAACTTTACTATTGGAATAGTTCTAAGCCAATCAAAACAGAATAAAAAGTATTAATTAATTATATTCTATTCTCAAAAATTATCATTAACTAAATTGAATTATAAAATATATAATAAAGAATTACTAGTAATAATTAATATATTTAGAAAATAGTAAGTTTATTTGAAGGGATCAAAATACCTAGTATAGGTATATATAGATTATAAGAATTTGATTTATTTTATTATAATAAAGTAGTTGAATAAATGATAGATTAGATAGTTAAAGACTATAGTCAATTATAATTTCAAGATTTTATATATTAAAGGATCAGAAAATACTAAAGCTAATACTCTTAGCTGAAAACTAGAATACTAAGAGAATAAGTTATATAAATCATATATAATATTCAAGAAAGAAGGTGAATTATTAGTTTATAATATATTATAGCTTATAGTTACTTATATATTGGAAGATAATTATCTCAAAATCAAAATCTAATTATATTATAATAAGGATACAATAGCTATATATATAGGTAAGATAATAGAATTAGAATTTATAATAGAAAACAAAACTATATATTTTTAGGGAAAAGTATATATTCCGAGTCAAATAATTAAGGAATTTATAATAGAATAATATGGGTTGCTAATATATAGATATCAAGGAATTGTAAGAACTTTTATAAGAATCTGGGAAATTAGTTATTTCCTATAAATAAGAATAATAATTGAAGAAATTGTTGGAAATTGTAATATTTGTATAAGGAATAAGTCTATAAGATATACTCTATATAGATAGCTTTAGATCTTAGATATACCTTTTTAATTATGGAAATCTATTATATAGGACTTTATAGTTAAATTATTACTTTCAAAAGATTCTGTTATAGAAGTAGAGTATAATGCTATACTCAATATAGTAGATAGACTAATGAAATTTATATATATATTATTATTTAAAGAAATATAGGATATTGAATAACTAGTATTTATATTTTTAAGAAATATAGTAAGTATATATGGGGTACTAAAGGAAATTATCTTGAATAGAGATAAGCTCTTTATATTGAAATTCTGGACCATTTTATTAGTATTTATGGATGTTAAAAGAAAGTTATTGATAGTCTTTCATTTATAGATAGATAGTTAGATAGAAAGGATCAATTAAATAATGGAAGTATATCTTAAATGCTATATCAATTATCGATAAGATAATTGGATAGAGCTATTACCTATAATACAATTTGTATATAATATATTAGAAATAGAAACTATAAAGATAACGCCAATATATACTAACTTTGGGTTTAATCCTAAAGCTTACTAAATACTGATACTTCAAGAAGTTAATACTGAATTAGTAATAATATAAGTTGAATAGTTGAAAGATTTATAAGAGCAACTTATTCTTGATTTAAAATTTATAGTATTTAGAATAGTAGTTTATTATAATATAAAATATAATATGGAATCTATATTTAAAAAGAGGGATAAAGTTTATTTATTATAATAAAATATTGAGATTAAAAGACTAAGTAATAAACTAGACTATAAGAAATTCAGATCTTTTAAGATTGAAAAGATAATAGGAGTAGTTAATTATTGATTGAAATTATTAGATATAATGAATATCTATCTAGTATTTCATATATTCTTATTCGAATTAGTATTATTAGGAGTGCTAAATATACTATTTATTAAAATTGAATTAATCAATCCTAATGCTATATATGATATCGAAATAATATTAGATTATAAATATATCAGGAACAAAGTCAAGTATCTAATCAAATGGTTGAACTATTTATATTTAGAAAATATATAGGAATTCAAAAAAGATCTTAATTGCTTTAAGAAACTATAAGTATTTCATTTGAAATACTTATATCTATTAATAAAACCTTAAGCTTAGTATTAAATAAAGAAAATAAAAAAGGATTAAATAAATCAAAAGAAAAGTTATTAGGAATAGATATAAAACTAGTATTTAACTTTTCCTTTTCTATATATTCTTTTTCTATCCTTTCTTTCTTTTCCAAAATATCAAGTTTATTTAAGAATTTGAGATTTCAATAAAGTATCTTATAACTATATTTATATAACTCTTATTATTATAATTCAAGAATATAAATATAAACAAAACTAATCATTATAATTTCGAAAACTATATTCTATTCAAATTAAAGATATTCTTCTTTCAGATGAAGGTTTTCAAGGTCACTTATTGAAGTCTAAATAATATTATAATGAGAACCCTAATGAATATATTTATTATAATACTAGAAGCAATTATTCAAAATAATATAATAACATTTGTAATAAGAACAATTGGAATAAGGTATATTATCAGAACTATAAGCCTTAATTATTTCAAAAAGAAGAATACATTATTAATACTTAGAAACTTTATTGGAAGATAATATAATAAAAACAATTGAAAAATATATAAACAAAAACGAAATACTAAATATACTTAGAACAAGTATTAATCTAAGAAAAGGATAATATTATAATAAATAACAATAGATCATATAATAAGTATTATATAATAAAAATAAAAGCGTTTAAAGCTTAGAATCCAAGGAACCAGAAGCTCTAGGAGCCTAGAATCCTAAGGATCCAAGAGAACAAAGGTTTATATAAGGGAATAGGATTTCATTACAATATAGAGCTTTATGTTCAAGAACAATCATTAGTTTTATTACTATAGTTATAAGAATTATAATCAATTACTAATCAATTGAATTCCTATTTGAAGTTTAATCTAAACTACCTCGAAAGATCTCTAAACACTTCCACGTGACCCTAGAGGCAGCTCCCGTAACAATAATAGTATATACCTAGGTTTAATATATGATATTCTATAAGGAAGGAAGAGAAAGGTTCTAAAACCGTATCGACTATATAGCTAGTGATGACTAAGCCTCACACTAGTGTGAGGCTAGTATGAACCCGTGACAAGTATTAATACTTTTATTTATTAAAAATCCCAAACAGAATTTTATACAAAGCATCTCATCCTTTTTGAATAGTGTAAAGGATATTATAATACTAATACAAAAGTAGTATTTATATAAGCTTACTAAAATAAGAAGGGAAAAAACTATTAAACGATTTAGATATATGGCAAATCAAGGAGTATTATAAGGATCTCAAAATAATCCTATTCATATACTAAATTATTCCCTTTCTTATTTTTCGAGATATTCTTTAAAGCAATTCCACTCTTCTATTTTCTTTTCTTCTCCTTGATCTCGATTTCGATTTAATAATTATATAAACAATAATATACAAGTTCAAATTAATAATAAAACTATCAAATATAGTTGAATAAGAAAGTCTATTATTAATCGAAAACCTAAACCAAAGAAAGGTATTAAAAAACCTAAGATATTTATATTTAGATATAAACCGAGAAGAATACTATTTAGTGAAAAGAGAATTTGTAATTTGAATAAATCTATTTATAAAATTAATTATTGAATTATTAGATTGATTTTATTTAGAACTTTTATTGAAAAAGATAAAATTTTATACAAATACTTAAACGAATTTCATACCCTGGGCACCATTTACAAGACTTGTAAAATAGATAACTCAATCAATCAAAAATAATCTTCGATTCCAATCATCAGCAATCAAGGTATTACAAGAAGCTATAGAGATAATATTGGCGGTTTATTTTGATAATAGATTTTTATTCGTCTTATTTTAATATATATATTAAATTTTATAGTTCTATAGGATATAACCCGCTATATATACCGAACCACTATTATAGGAAGGGATACAGGGTTATTATAACGAATATTAAAAAAGGCTATAGGTATTAACAATATTGGTTTTGTATCAATATCAAAAAGTTTTAATAATTATAAAGCCTAAATTTTTAACCTCCTTTTTCCTTATTTTTGTTTCTTGTTTTTATATATTTTTATATATTTTTATATATTTTTATATATTTTTATATATTTTT
>JBBMOJ010000834.1:0-10420 GCA_038090695.1 Sclerotinia spermophila | reverse complement strand
GAGAGATCTCTAGACACTTCCACGTGACCCTAGAGGCAGCTCCCGTAACAACTATATCCTATACCTTTTGTTTTATTTCCGAATAGAACTGAATTGTATTCATCGAGACTATTATTTTTATACATTTCGTCTATAAAATCGTTAATAAAAAGAAATAGACTGAAAATCTTTTTAATAAAATAATATACTTAATATAAATATCGATCTACTCAAACCAACAGGTGTTTGTTAGCTTTATATATAAATTAAATGTAATAATTAATATCTATAAATTTGATATTAAACTCTATAAACTTTATTATAGATATTTAATATTCAATAGTGAATTTCTCGATTAAATCAAATTCATTAAAATCGAACTTTAGAGAATATTTCTATTTGTTTATATATAAATAGTAATTAGAACCCTTATATTATACTTTAAGCTTTTGAAATATATCCTTAACTTCAATATAGTTTTTAATAATCAATATTGTATTCTCATAAATAGAATTACAAATATAATATCTTATTCTAGCATTTTTATTATTATAATTTTCTCACTTTATAACTACTTTTATTAATAATTCTGGTTTCTTACTAATTAATAATAATACTAGATTTATATCCTTATAGGAATCTATTAGCTTCTTTATTTATAAGCAATCTATCATATTATTTATTTCAACTATATCCATAATATTTTCGAATCAAAGTTTATAATTCTTTATATCTTTCAGATATATATATAATAATAAAATAAGATTATTTAATACTATAATCAAATTCGATCCAAAACCAAATAACAATATTATTATTACTATTATTCTTTGGGATAATATATCTCTAATCGATACTAATTACTATTGAATTTGATTATCGAAGTTTTGATGATTATTGTTTTCATTATTATCATTTTGATTCAATCCTTTTACAGAATCACCTATTATATTAACAAATACTATAGTATTGTTTCTTTTTCGATATTTAATACAAAAGTTTCTTTTATTCTTCTCTTTTTCAAATCTAACACTTCTCTCTTCAAAAGTTTCGTCTAGATATATAAAGTAAAAGAATAAAAGATCTGAATTATTATAAATTCAATATAAAGTAAACCAAAAATAATAGAATTATAATAAAATTAACAAATTCAGGAATCTACCCTTCAGTTTACACTTCCAAGCTTATAACCTATTGAAATATTATATAATAAATAATAAAATAAAATAGTTTTGAATATAATTCATTATTATATAGTTTAATTAAAGATCTAAAATAAGATTATATATATTCATAGAATATAAGACTATTCAAAACGAAATGATACTAGTCCCGATTGGGCCTTAGCACCAGGCTACGGATATTGACTACTTTCAATATAGATTTTCTATTTCAAATTTTGGTCTAGATTTTTTTATAAAGTTTAATAATATAAATCTCGAGCGGAGCGAGGATCGGGGGTTTGGGGGCTGGCCCCCTTATATATATATATAAATATTATATAATCAAAAAAATTAAAATAAATTCTTTGGATTTATAATTTGAGAAAATCTTTTTCTATAATGATTAGTAGAGATTTTGTATATTTTAAATTAACACCCCCCTCCCCTCTAACTAGAATCTAGCTTATTAAGAGTAGAATCTAAATAATATAAGAATAAGAAGATATTAATTTTAATAGTATAAGAATGATTTATTATACTTGAAATATTATTTATATGAGGATTATTATATAAGAAGTTGAATTTTAAAATATATCACGGGAAGAATGAGTCCTATATAAACTGATTTAGCTATACAGCTATTAGGACGTCCTTTTAGCGTGATAAAATAGATTATAATAGGTATATATATAAGTTAAGCATAATAAAGTATAGATTAGTATCAAAACATCAATGGATTATTAGAAAAAGATATTGAAACCGAAAACCTATACTACAAAAACAATTGCTTTTAGAAGCCTCCCTGTCACTATATTGTTGTTAATATATGTATATAGTATAGAAAGCTCTTTGGATTGTATTACTTTGATTACTTCTAAAACCTTAATCACCCTTCAACCATTTGTGGAATCAGTAATAGACTTTATGCTTATTACAATCAAAGTACGATTCGAAAGAATTGATAAGATTGAAAGAGATGTATAACAAATGAATAAAGCTTTTGTGATTTTTGTAGATCGATTTATAAACGACAATAAAGGGAATCGATATCAATATCAATATGTTTTAGAGATCAAAAATGCTATATTAATTGTACTTCTGGGATTGGTATATAATGATTGATGTAGTAGTATATTACTAGTGATATTAAATACCCTAAAGATGTTCTATTTAGAAATAACGAAAATGCTTTTAGTATCTTAAGTACTTAAATCTATTAACTAATCTAATACTATTTATATCCTTCCCTCTAGGGGATTGAATATAATCTGCTTAAAAGCAAGGAGAAACAAGAAGGATTAGAAATGTATTGATAGAATGATTCTAATTACAGCAAGTAAGGAAACCTATTGTAAGGAAATTAACTTTATTCTTTTTCGATAGAAAATAAAAAATGCGATATTAGGATTGACTTTTGGAAAAGTTCTCTATCTACAAAAGAATAATATTGGGTGGTTATTACAATACAATATAGCTACTATTTGTATCGATTTATTGAAGCCCGAAAATACTAATTGAATTAGAAAAGTAGTAGAAGGATTTAAAATCCGCTTCTTCGAAATCTGGTATATATATATAATGTTTATAGTATTTTATAACTTCTATTAAATCGAAAGTATTTCTGTTCCTTTTTTTGAAGAAATTATTAAAAAAGAAATTATTATATAAATTGGTGAGGAGTTAATAATATATTGGTTATTTTGTTATAGTATTAATCTAATTATATATAGAGTAATATAGATTATTGGATTCAGAGTTTCTATTTTGTGATTCAGGTTTTTTGATGATAGTTTGTTTTCAATACTTTTGGATAAATTAAGGGGATTGCAATTATATAGCAATGGATACCAAGAGTATTGCAACCCCTATATTTACTATAAGGAGATATACTATTCTATTTGTAATAGGAAGATTGATAAGTATACGAAGGAATCTATACATCAATAATATACTAGTACTATATAGTATATCAATTATTTAGACCCTTTTAAATTAAAATATTTCAATTGTTTTATTGCCCTCAAGATATATAATAAAAGGATTGTTGTTTTGATTTAATAGAAAAAAAAAACTATTAGAGTAATAAATCTCAGAATATATTAGGATCTATATTGGCTAGTACTAGTAAACAATTGGCAATTACTAATATCTGCCTTCTTTCTATAAATGATTATATTTGCAATCCCTATTCTAGAAGCTAGGATTATTGTTTATAAAAATGCAGACAGTATAAATAGTAGAAAGTACTAATGTAGTTAGAGTTCAGATTAATTTAGCTTTATAATTGTTTCATTAGAAAGATTTTAATGTATTGCTTCCCAAAAGAACTTCAATAAACTAGCCTTAGTTGATAAGATCTTTGAATCTATAAATATGGAGATAATAGATTGTGAATTATTTGGATCAAGTAATTCTATACTCATCTCCTTCTTATAAGCAGTATAATCGATGTATACTTATTTAAAAATAAAAGGCTTATAATTGTATAAACTAATATTGATAAATATCACAAATCGGACAGGATCGTAATACAATCGATTATATACGCCTTCACACACATACACGATTACATATATATAATTAGTCTATATATCCTTTGGGAAAGCGATTCGCTCCTATAGTTGTAGATTCTAAAAGCATTTTATACCCTGTATCACAATTCTTCTAAAGTAAAGTGTTATATTATTTACAACTCTTTTTAAAGCGTCCAGCTATTTAATAGCAGATCAAATAATACCTTATATCTTAATGCTTTCTTAAATGAATCAATATCCCGATTATTACTTATAAAAAGAAAATCTATTCTGGTTCAATCCCAACAAAGATATTTTCCTTAAAATACTATAAAGTTATAAGTGTTACGGGAGTCGCCTCTAGGGTCATGTGGAAGTGTCTAGAGATCTCTCGAGGTGGTTTAGACTAGATTTCAAATAGGAATTCGATAAGGTTGATAACTGGTTGCAATTCTCATAACTATAGTATAAAACTAATAATTATTCTTAAGTATGAAGCTCTATATTGTAATGAAACCTATTCCTTTATATAGACCTTCCTGCTCTACAGAGTCTATAGTCCTATGTTGTCTGGATCCTCTGGATCCTATGGATCTAGATGTTAATTCCTCGATCCCCTAGATCCCCTAGATCCATCACGTGATCTTTCGACTATGTGACGCGGTATGTTGGATGCCGTCGTAACAATAAGTACTATTACTATATCCAACTCTACAAGATCCAATTTAAAAACTTTTGTATAAAATAGATTATAACAATCTCCTTTAAGTATTGAATAATTAACTGTTTATATAGAATCTTATATAAGTCCAACCCCTTCACTACTTCCAATCTTAAAATCAAAAATCGGTATTAGTAGAAAAGAAAAAAGCAAAGATATAATATTTAGCAATTACTTTCCAATTGAAGATCCTCGATATAAAATCCAAATACTTGAAATCTCAAATCAAGTGTAAATTATTCGAAAACTACAAAATCAAATTATTTAATTTGTGAATCGTTTGAATAATAAAACTTTAATTTATTTATTTTTATATTCTTATGAAGTTTTTACAAAGAAATGTGAAGTTAATATTTTTAAGGGCCTCCTTTCTATTATTGAAGTGGATAATTCTATATCAGTAAAAAAGAAGTTATATTATTGAAAATCATTTCAAGATAATAAATCAGAACATTTATATTCTGACACAGGTAGAAATGTTTATTCAAATCAATCTATATTTGGTTAAAACCTACAAGTCCACTTGAAATAAACCTCTCGATCTTCTATATTCCAATCAGATTGTTTGTATATCCCAAAATCCATTAATCTTATATTAAAATTTAAAGATAGTATAAAACTTAAAGCGAGTTTATAAACCTTATTAATTTCTAAACAATTGGAACTTTATTCGGTTGTATTTACAATTAAATTGTATTAGCAATTGTATGTAATTGATCAAATTGAAGGAGAAGCTTAAGAGTATGTGTATATGTTATATATATAAATACTCCGATTGATTGAGTAACAATTAATTAAAGAATTTATAATTATATATCGAAACCTTGTTGAGGTTGATTATATACAAACTGAATATAAATATTAAATGATACTAAATAATACTCAAAAGGGTAACTTTGTAGTATAATATTGTAAGTTTCATTTATTTATTATATAAGTAGAAATCATTGACGAGAAAATCCTTTTCCGTGATTTGGAAAGGAAAATTTCCGATTTCCTTTAATAAAGCTTAGGTTTCTATAAGAATAATTGTAAAACGGTAAAGTAGTTGGTTGATAAATTTATTAAAATTGATAAACTAGAAATCATTCTTAGGGAGTGTAATTGTATTAAATCAATTAAAAAGATACTGATTAAAAAACTATCAAATAGTAATTCTATTTTGCAATCTATTAAAAATGTAATCCGATTGGGTATTGATTTAATCTTATTGTACTAAGTTTGTATATCCAATACTAATTGTAATGTTTCTTTTGGGTATATTGGAATATTTAAATCCAGTTTTACATTTATTATAGGTAATAACTTCAATTGTATTAGTTCGTTCCCTTTGTTGGGAGCTGGTTGTAATTCGATGTTATATCTAATCAGTTTTAATATTGTGAATAAAGTTTATAAATCTATAAAGGAGGAAGACTTCCAAAATACTAAGAAAGGTGTAGAAGATTTAGATTTTGAAATTTAGATGGAAGCTGTTGATATTGTTTACGAATTAAAAAAGTAATATTTAAATGAAAACGCTTAGGTAGAAAATCCTACTTAAATACAATCCGGGATATAAGATTCTTAAACTTAATAAAACTAATAGAAAATAATTCTATAATCCTACCCTACACCATTTCGAAGAATGAATATTCATTTCAAACCCAATCACTTATAGATTTCGGAGTTAATGGATTCGCTTTTATCAATAAGATATTCCTTTCATTATTATTTCCTTTATAAACCACTATCAAGATGATTGGTCCGAATTCTTACCTATAATGGACTACACACAACTCACACTTCCTCATAAATCTTTAGGTGGTCAGACCCTATATAAAACCTTGTATAACCACCTATCCTGCAATTCCTGGGATTGGAAACCCAACAATGAAACCAGTTGTCGATATAAATATTAGAAATACTAGAGAATATACTAAACATAATAAATAAGTATTTAATTAAATAAAAGAAAATATCTTACAAACACAAAAGAAAATAGCTCGATCAACTAATTCACATCGACAATTAATAGATTTTGATATAAGAGATTATATCTAGCTTAATATAAAAGACTTTCCTATACAAAAGCCTTCTAAGAAATTAGACTTCCCTACCCAAAGCAGATTCAAAATCATTAGCCGAATTAGAGATTCTTTTCAATTAGATCTACTATTAACTATAAAAGTCTACCCCATATTTCCATCCAACAAACTGTCACGCGACGTATGTCGATCGTCGTCCGATCGGGCTAGTACGGTACTAAGCTCGAGCCGATTGTATATAATAGTTATGTGCACACTTTCTTTAGATTTATAGCTTTTAATTCTAAGATTGATCTTTGGAGTGTATTGAATTCTTTATATTATTAAAAGCTCCTCTAGATAAGAAATAGAGTAATATACGTATATGCTTATGTATATTGTATACTCTGTATACTTCTAGCTCAGCTTATTGTCTACTCTTTTATATACTTATAAACCTCTAATTAGATTCTTTAGTGTTATTTTTAATTTCTTATTCTTTATATTTTTAGTTATGGATTTAGATTTGATAAACTTTGCGATTGAAAAGTTTTGTGGTGAAGTGATTTGTTAACAAAATGAAATTGTTTTTCTATATTCCCTAATCCTCGAATATCGTTTCTCAGTTTTGATCTTTATATAATTGAAATCCTTTCTTTTTGATTTAGAAAAGTTCAATAATAATTTTCAAAAGTTTGATATATGGTTATTTTTGATTAGAACAAAATTATAAGTAGATGGTGTAGCGATTGGTGATTCTATAGTTTAATTTTATTATATATATTTAAATTTCAAATTTTAAGTATAAGTTATAGTTCTATTTTCGCTTTTTTCTTTCAATCAGAATGTTCTTTTCGATTATATTACAATCTTGGATCAACTTATGTATGTCTATAATAATCCGAATAAAGTTTAGGAAATTAAAGATAAGTTATATATCTTTAAGTAAGGGATTAATTCTCTATATATCTATATTGCGAAGTTCGAATGTATTTTTTATGAAGTATATGAGCAGATCTGGTTTGATTCGAATAAGATTTCAACTTTCTATAATGGATTTAATACTATATTTAGAAATCCTTTTATTTAATAGTTTACTCTTTTCTATTTGTATTCCGATTTTATTTAGGTGATATAATAGCTAGCCATATGTATAATAAATGGATTTAATAATCTGTTTTATTCTAATACTCTATAAATATTATAGAATCTATTTTATTCTTGAAATTCAGATCTAATGGATATTAGCAATCTTAATATTATTAGCTTTTTTAATACTTTTAATAGTTCATTTGTTAAGGAAGGCTTTCCTTTTATATATCTATATTTATATATACTAGAATTCATTTTTATTGAAAGGATATGTTTTCAAAAAGAAAATAAGTGTGTATGATATAGAAGTGTTTTTTATTGGGTATATACTTATTATTTTGATTTGTATTAAGGAATTCGAGAATGATAAGACCCTGTTTTTTCTGGATTAAAAGAAATTTATAACTTAGAAGAGGATGGAGATTTAGGTGAAATAATAAATAATCGATATTTTGAAGAACAATTGGAGAAGGTAGAATTGGTAGTAGAGCTTTGGGAATTGGTAAGAATAAACAATATATATTAGGAATTTCTTAATAATCAATGATCATTTTCAATTTATATTTTTTTTTATAAAGCGAGTTTGAAGTGAACTTTATAAAAGGGGGGGGTAATGTTATATAATGTATGTCGATTGTTGTTTGATTAGACTAGTATAGTATTAAGCTTGAGCCGATTGTATATAATAGTTGTATATATACTTTCTTTAGATTTATAGCTTTTAATTCTAAGGTTGATCTCTAGAGTACATCGGGTTCTTTATATAAACTCTATAAAGCTATAGATAATCTATTTCCTAAACAAATTATCAAACTACTACTTTTAATTAATATCATTAATAATACTAAATAAGAAATAGATGAAGTTTTTATAATTAAGAAAATATAAAAACACTTCCTATACAGAGTATCATAACTAAATACAAATAACAATCTTATCTAGTATCCAGCATCTGACCTAAAGACTACCCCATATCACCTCTACAACTTCCACTAATAGAACTCTATAATACTGGGTCCGTTCACTAAACTATTAGATTAGATTAAACTTTATAAAAATAGAAAAAATGATTACGATTTCATAAATAATAATTAAACAATAAACAAAAAAGATTGAAAAAAGTTCTTCGATTTATTATTTTAATAAAGAAATTATAAATCTTATATAAAGGGAAATAAATAAAATAAAAAATATATTCCTAAATTAATTAATAAAGAATATTTTTCCTTTACCAAGCAAATCTTTATCTTTTCAAAAAAGGCTAGTGAAATAGCCTCTATATATACTAATAGTTACTATCAGATAAGGAACAATTAAAAAAACTGAATAGTTTAAACCAAAATATCAGCTGATAATCTAAGAAAAAACAAAAATAAGAATATATAAGATAAGAACAAAACGAATCGTTTAATAATAATCACTTGCAATACAACTAATAAGAAATTCAAGCTTTTATTCGAATTTCACTAATTATTCACAAAATACTACAATATCCACTTCTATATAAATTACAATCAATTGATATTACTATACCAACTCATCTCCCTATTCCAATTCCTCCACCATACGATATTCTATCTTCTCCCGAATCAGGATAATAGGAAGGGTATCCTTTGAAACCTTCTGTTTCAGATCCTTATATAAATCGAGCTAGTCAATAATAAGTTAATATAGATTAAGGGATACAGATATATAATATTACCTCTACTGAAACTTCAAACTCTTCGATAACCACTCAATACTAAAAAAAGAATTCCCAAATTTCTTTAAAAAAAAGGTGTTTACATTTGTACTTATTATTTAAGCAAAATAAACAACAAGATTGATTAATACTCTAACCAAGATATCAATAGCAAAAACTATCCCTTTTTCCAGATATACAATTATAAATACAGTCAGCACAAATCCAATTATTCTCCTGAATACAATCTTCTTTTCTTACTAATGATTTCTTAAATAACTCTTTGTTTAATAACCCACCAAATTATTTACCCATTTTTAAACCCACTTAACCAATCTTTCTGAATTCATAATAAACATCAGTTAATACAACTTCGATTTCTATATCCAACAAATTATTAAAATATTCTATAACTGAAATTAATACTTTATTATATTTCATAGTATAATCATCAACAACATCAATATACAGATCATATTCCTCCTCGGAATTCTATCAAAGAAATCAATAAAACGAATACATATATTAAGCAATATAAAGATCGAAAACTTCAACTTCGATTTCCATATTATTACCCGAAGACTCAAAACAATCTAAATAACACTCATTAGAAAAAGATCAAAAGAACTACAATTGTTAAAAGAGAGTAAAATCTATTAAAACTCTAGCTATTCGAATTGAAACCGCCATCTCCATTAAACTCATCTTCCTCCTTATATACAACCTACTTACTTTTCGAAGAAAATAATTATAAAGTTCTACTCGCTATACACTAAAAAACTCATATTAATTAAACAAATACATCAAAAAAATATTTGAAGTATACCTTCTCATATATATTCACTAGATTATATAACTATATTAGTAACAATATACCTTTATTATTATATTTTCGGAATAATATAAAAAGCATATTAACAAAATGATTTAGGTATAAAAGAAAGAGTAAATTGATTTTGAAAGAGAAATAGAATAGAGAGTAATTATATAATACAATTCAACAAAGCTATAGCTAAATAACAAAATGTTTTCCTTCAATTGATATACACAGTACTATCACAGAAAAAGAAAAATCAATACATACACCTATTTATTATACTACCCATTATATAATAGCCTAATCAATAATTATAATCGATATATAATAAACCGAAATAGGAAACAATAACACTCGAAAACAAACTTTTCAAAAGGGAGGGAATAATGTTACAATGTTACGACGGCATCCAACATACCGCGTCACATGGTCGAAAGATCACGTGATG
>JBBMOJ010000833.1:0-10475 GCA_038090695.1 Sclerotinia spermophila | reverse complement strand
AATAAATAAAATAAATAAAATAAATAAAATAAATAAAATAAATAAAATAAATATACTATTTATATAATTCAATTTAACAATTTAATAGATTCATTTCAAATTAAAATATTGATTGATTCTTTATTTCTAAATCCTTTATCTATTCACCAATAATAAAATCAAATATAGAATTGTACTTCCTAATATTATAAACAACAATAGATTTAGATATATAAATAGTTATACTATTATACGCTCTCAACACCTCCTATATATAACTATAACAATCACTTTCAATACTCCCTTATAATTCTTAACAAATAATATAAAATAATACTATAAAAACAATAGATTCACAACAAAAATCCCAATTATCTTGAATTAATTGATTATCAATAAAATACTTATACCCCTCTCTTTTCTCAATAATAATATTAGCAATATATAAAACAAAGGAATCCTTCAATTTAATTATTCAAATAAGTATAAAATAAATAAAGAATTATTGAATATTATTTTCTTTAATTAAATAAAAAAAAAGATCACCAATAGTTTTACATATTTTTGAAAACTTCTCTAATCTTTAAACTAAATAAAATATAAAAACAATAATATTATAAATCTTAAAGATAGTATCAAAAAAGTAAGGATTCCTTTTCTTATAAATTATTAAAAGAAAAGTATAATTAATTAAAAAAGAATTGATAATTAAATTAATAATATATTTAAAATAATAATTTCAATACTCTTTAGCCAATTATTTGATATCCTTTGTAAAACAGCAATCTTTAATTTTTCTTATAACATTATTATTATTCAAAACATTATCTATTATATAAAAACCTAAATATTCCCAAAACTAATATATATCAAATAATTTATTTAATAATATAACTTGATTAATTTCTAAGTAAAATCCAAAAAGATATTTAATCCTTAACAAAACACTATATACTTTATATTGATTATTAATAAAATAACAAATAACTTCAAATATATTATAATAATTTGAAGAATTTTAAAAATCAAACAATATACAAATATCAATATTAGTAACTACTAAAATACTAATAACCCAGATTTGAATAAAAAGAAAATATTCTTTTATTTATATTTTAAGAATATTAACAAAATAGAATAAGAAATCAATCCTTTAAAGTATAAATTTAGA
Source organism: Sclerotinia spermophila (assembly GCA_038090695.1). Classification (NCBI taxonomy): domain Eukaryota; kingdom Fungi; phylum Ascomycota; class Leotiomycetes; order Helotiales; family Sclerotiniaceae; genus Sclerotinia; species Sclerotinia spermophila. Next base: position 9,325 of record JBBMOJ010000833.1, on the reverse strand, counting down.
ATAATAAAGAAACTCTTGAAATACAGATTGTTGAATTATAATAAAAGGAAAATAATATATAATAACAAAAAATATTAAATATTAACAAAACCTTCGAAGAGAAAACTCTATTGATTTAATTTAATCAAAATATTATTGAAATACAATAGATATAGATTTTATTTGTAAATTAGAATATCCCCCTATTTTTATAATATTATACTTTATAAAAAGATAAATAATATAAAAGCTAATACTATACTTAGCCCTGACACAATATTTAATAATACAATTCTATTCTCTATCTTAATTAGATTAATATATTTCATTTATTAAAAACAGAATGAATAAGATATATATATTATAATATGTCACGGAAATCCCTATATCACGTGTATCATACATTCATATGCACTGACGCAATACGATCCACATCCATGATTACATATAATCAAATAACAGTGTAGTATATCCACTTATTTCATTGATGGATTATATATTCTATTCCTCCGTTTATATAGCCTAAATATAAATCACTATTTCCTATTAGGCGACTATATCGCCTATATCTATATATATATAAGGGGATAGATCACTATAATCAATCCCCAAGCTAATCAATCTTATATATCTCTATATCTACTTTTCTCTAGTCCTCAAAGTGACCAGTGATATAGCTATCCTTTATAATAATTATAAATCCAATCTGCTTTTGAAATTATATATATATATATATATTTATTTAAATCACTTAATACTTTATTTATCTTTATTTATAACTTTCTATTTATATTCAATTCTTTATTATATCGAAAAACAATTTTTCGAAAACTTTTATTCGTTTAGTTATTTGTGGATAATAAGCAAAGTAGTATTTATAATTATAATATCTTTATATCTTAAAAGAAATTTAGGAAGATATAAAACTATTAAACAATATTTTAATTATTTTCATTCCAAATTCAAATAGTAAAGATTCAATTTAGATGATTTTAAATACCGAAGAAGACTAGCTCATAAAAAGAGTATCTAAATTTATTACTATTTCGGAACTTATAGAAAGATATAATAAATATAATATTTAGAAGTATATTATTAAATATAAAATGTATAAAAAACAATTAGAGTAAGATTAATAAGGAGATATCAAAATGGAAGTTCTTATTCTATTTGTTTTTTGTATCTTTTAAGATATATCTATTGAATATTCTATATTTTAAGGAGAATATCGTAGTTTATGTGATAAGTATAGCTTTATAAATAAAGTGTATCAGGATATTTATAATTGGATAATTCAAATTATAGATTCCTTTCATTTTCTTGAAATGATAATTGAAAATAAAACCTCAAAGGTATTTCCATTTAAAATGATTATCTAAATGTTGAAATAAAAGCTTGTATTTATTAATATAATAGCAAAAACTATTGTAGTTTAAGAATATAGAAATATATTTCAATAAGCTATCTTAAAGCGAATTTATTTGATAAAATAGTATAATAAATAAATTAAGGTTTATATTAATACAAAAGTCTATAATGTTGAAGTTGATAATAACCTAGTATTAATCAATTTCCTAAATATAGTGGGTATTTATATACTCCTTATTTGGGTTAATATAATATTTATTTAAATTGAAATTAATAATCAATTAGGTATTTCCAATTACTTATTAAAACAATATAGGGATATCTTTAATAATTTAGTTTATCAAGATTTATTAGTATCAAAAGGTAAAAGTATTTTTTCTATTATAAATCCTTCTTTATTATCATTTTCAAATAATAATTCTTTTTCAATTTCTAAAAAGGGAAAATAAGGAAAGAAGAATAAATAATAGAAAAAGAAAGATCTATATATATACCTATACAAACTAGAATTAGATTAAAAGTAAAATAAAACTGATTTATTTCATTTTATAAAAAGTTACTAGTTAATAGAACTTATATTTATAAGAAAAAGTGATTTAAAGAAACCCTTTACTTTTTTAAAGAAAGAATATAATACTATCCAAAATCATATCAAAAATGAAAAATAGAATTCGATATAGAAAATTTGGAAAGAAAAAGAATAGCTCAAACCTATTACTAATACCTCAAATTAAATTGATCTTAAAGCATCAACAATTGTTTATATAATACAAGATAGATCTGAAAAAGATATCTATAATATATTATCAACTAAATTTCAACTATATCCTTTTTTCCAAAGTATTATCTTTGATAATAATAGTACTATATACCTTATAAATGATATTTCTCTTTTCAATAAATAAGAATATATACCATTTCCAATATTGGATTATATCGAATTTAATATAATAAGATTCCTAATTATTAATAAAAACATTTGTATACTCAAAAGTGTAATACGCTAATCAAATGGTTATAAGAATAGTAATCTTGTTTTATCAAATGTTATATATATTCCTAGTTTTTATATAAATATTATTTTAGAAGCAAAATTAAAAAAAGCAAATATATAATTTTTAGATTTGGATTCAATATTATATATTAGAACTCTTTAGAAAAGTATAATAGTTGTTTAATATATTTATAAAGATAATCTCTTGTTTTTAGAATACAAACTACTCTCCTTTTACTCTCTATCTTTTATAAATATCCTAGTAAATTCTTCAATCCTTATGTATCCTACAATTAATAAAAAGATCAATAAATCATTTCGCTATTTTTACAATCCTCTAAAACCTAAATTGGATACTATAGAATTATAGTATAAAAGATCTAGATATTTAGAAAAGGAGGTTCTCGAATATTTGGTTTCTACTACAAAGAATATGAAAATAAAAGGAATTATTAGGATTGAATATATAGATTGTATTTGTATATATACAAAGCAAATAATCTATCACTTATCTAATAATCATTAATCACTAAGGTCTTTCTATAAAATTCAATAGAATCTTTTTGACTTTCTATATATTTATATAAATGTATCCTGATTTCTATTGATTAAAAATATATTCAATAATAAGATTTTCGTTTTCCCTTTATATCAAAAGATATATTAAAAAATCTACAATACAATTTAGAACTTTCTTACTTGGGTTTTATACAAATATAGATTTTCAATAATCTATATCAAACAAAACAATAATACATCTATTATAGGAATCATAGGGAATACTATATTCGAAAATTGAATCAAATAAGAAAGTATTGAATTAGAACTTTCACTTCTAAATATATATAAATCGAATAAAGGAACAAAACGAACTAGTTAAAAAGTCATTACAAAACAAATAAAAATACAAATTACTACAAAACTTCCTAATCGTTTATAAATAGAAACTATACAAACAACTACCTACCTATATAATATTAGCTTAAGAAAAACTTGCTCTTTCAAATCTCCAAACGAAATATTAAATACTTGATTCTAGTACTACCTCAAATCTATAACTCAATCCATAACTAATTACTTAATTTACAATCTATAATCAAATTGGAATAACATTTATTAATACAGCTATCAAGTCTATCTATTGAATAAAGAAAGAGAGATAGGATTTAATAAGAAACTATATAAAACTAACCCAAAAGTACATATTGGATATCTTGTTGGATATATACTAGGATTACTAATCTTCTATAAATAGATTCCAAAGCTCAAAAAAATCATCATCATTCAAAACATTACCTTCGATGAAAAAAGAACTTACAAAATAGATTTATTAAATAATACTATCGATTTAAATACAGAACAATAGTTCAAAAAGTATATTCGAGAACTTGATATTTATAAATTGATAAATATTAATAGAATAATCATTGAGGAAGAGAATAATGAAATTACTTCAAATTATATAATTACTATAATATATAGCGAATCCATTATACGCACTACAGATACACTTTTATACAAGCAGATCTCGAAAGTATATTTGGGGAGTAAATTAGATTTTATGAATTGTTATTATAATAATATACTAAAGGATCTATAATCTAAAGAAGCCCTAGATTCAGAATCTAATATTATAATATAAGAATATTGTAATTATATATAAGATCAAATATAAGAGTCTAATAGTTCTTCTCCAATAATACAATTAATATTAATATAGAATCTAATTAACAAACCAGAAGATATAAACTATAAACCAATTGATCAAATTACAAATATTATTCATAAAGAATATAAAAACAATTTAGAATCTCAATAATAGTTTATTAATATATTAGATTCTTATTCAATTGAAAAAATAGAATCATTAAAGCAATTACTTTATTTAATATATATAATCAATCAATTTAAGGAAAATCAGTTTTCCTTAATTCCAGATCGAGAATCTAAACAATAAAGAATTATAAAAATCAAAATACTAAAACCAATATTTAATTTATTAGAGTATCAATCTTTCAATTTCGATTAGTATTTTTTTCAAATCAATTCTTTTATAGATTACTTTCTTTGTATATATAATCAATACTAACTTCAGTAATATTTATCAAATATATTTATTGGTATAGTAATTGCAAGTTTAATAATAGAAGGAGAATCTAGAATAGAAGATTTTCATAATACATTTTAGCCTAGTTATTCAAATATTGAAAAGAAGAATAACTCTTTTATTACAATATATAATATAATCGTTTCCATTATATATACAAAGCACACCCCACTAATTACTTTATACAAAAATCAATTAGAGGCACTACCAAAATTATATCTCTCAGGATTACCTAAATTATTTAAACACTATCACTAATTCAAAGATCACTTTTTAGGATTGTAATTTAAATATAAATATGAAATTGAAATAAACAATCTAAAAGAATACAAAATATAGTATATATTGGAAACTACTGTAGTGGAAGAGCTCTAGTGTTTTCTATATAGCTAAGTGTGTAGAATTAAAGGTCCTATCGGAGGGGACCTTTTATCCCACACGTGGCTGGTATAATCTAACCTGATTCGTCGGTAGTATTACTAAGAAGACCACGTGATCGGCGACTTCTATATCTTCTAACAGTATATAATAAATATAGAGAAGACTCCAATAGCTCCTATCCTATTATAATAGGCGTTTATATATAAATACAATAAATAAGGATTCTTATCTAGATGTAGAGTAAGATTGATAATCTAAAGTGATTTTTAAGCTAAGAATATTATCGAATCTATATACACTACTATATTAGTAGAAAGATCATTCAGAATTATAATAGTATTAATAGCAAAATTCGATCTAGAAACTAAGCAATTCGATATTATAAACGTTTTTATCAATACTCAAAGGGATTTATCTAATATACCTATAGTTTACTATTTACTAAATAAATTCAAGGAACTAAATAAATATATAATACTTAATTGTATATTATATAATCTCTAAGATTCCCCTACTATTTAGTTTAAAGACTTTAACAAAATACTGAAAAATATAGGTCTAAACCAATATAAGAAGGAATTCTGCCTATTCATAAACCCAGCTTAAACTGTTTTAATATTATTTTTTATAAATGATATTCAAATTATATATTATAAAAAGAATATAACTATAATTGATAAAATCATTTCTAGTATTAAAACTACCTATGAACTTTGTAAATTAGATAATATAGAATAATTCCTAAGTATTTATATCATATACAACTAGAAGATAGAGAAGCTATAATTAATATATAATACCTATATTAAAAAGATTATAAAGAAATTCAAGCTCAATAATAATAATACATATATACCTTTACCTTTAATAACTTTTATAAAACACAATAATAAAACAACTATAAACTATATTCGAAAGTATTAAGAGAAGATAAAGTCAGTATTATATACTACAATCATAATAAAAACAAATATTGCTTTTACAGCATCTCAACTTAACCACTTTCTAACTAACCCATCTCCAGATTATATAAAGACAATTGATCACTATATTCAATACCTTTGGAATACAAAATATTACATAATAGAATACAACAAAAATCAAATTCTCCAACTTTTATCATTTTCAAACACTTCATTTATAAATGATCCTGAAACACATCGTTTATCACAAAATTATATTATTTCACTATTTGGAGATCCAGTTATATAAAAAGCATTAAAACAAGATATAATAATAATATCAACTATTGAAGCCGAATTACTAAAAATCGAAAGAATTTCAAAGGAGACTCTAACAACCCTAAGATTCCTAAAAGAAATCAATCTTATAATCAAACAACCAATCACAATCTTTTATAATAATCAATAAACGATTAGATTAATAATTAGTGAAAATAAAAGAATCATTATGAAACTCCGATATATTAATATCCAGAATATATAATTGAAATAGGAATATACAAAAAGAAACTTTTACCTTACATATCTATTTACAATTGAAATAACAATAAACAGATTAACGAAAAATTTATCAAAACAAAAGTTCAATTATTTCAAAGCACTTTTAAACCTTCAAAATATATATTCAAAAATCACTAAAATTAAATAATATTAATTATTTTCTTTTACAAGCTTTCAATACTTACTTTCTTTCTTCAATCTTTATCTCAAACTATATAAACTTCAACTCTTTTTATTTAACTTCAAGATCAAAACCAGAATCCTCAATATCATTATCCGGAGTATTCCAATCATTAATTTCAAAAGATACCTTCCCTTTTCCCTTTGTATTCTTTTTACCTTTTCCTTTCTTAATCAAAAACCTTTTAGGTTTCGCTTTAGCTTTAACAACCAAAGATCTAATCTAAACAGAAAAGCTAAAAGAAACTGTTTTCAATATAGCTTTGGATTGTTTAGCTATAAATAAAGGAAAAGGAGAAAGCAATAATAAAAGAAAAGAAGCTTTTCTCTTTTTAGTTAAAAAAAGAATTGATAAATATAATCAAATAGTTTACTCCAAACAAGTAATAGAATAATATATTAATAATAAGAGAGAATCAATATCAATAATATCGATAAACTCATTCTCTTCATCCTCCAAAGCCAATATTACCAATATTACAATATAAGCAGTCTTTTTATTTGGAACCAATTTCTAAATATCATTAGAATATAATAAGAGAAAAGGAATCAAAGAAGACTTATTTGCCCAGGAATTATAACAAAATCAGAATCAAACAATTCAAACAATCGAAATACTAAAAGTTGCAAATATATAGGAAGCAATAAACAACTATAAGAAAAACACTTTCAATAATAATTTGAATTAAAAAGAGATGCTTTTTTATAATACTTCCTATAATCTTTATATCGACTAGATATAAGAGATCGAATATATTAATAATATAAATACTCATTTTAAACACCTCGAGTATCTCTATTATCGTATTACAAATATAATATCCTATTTGCTTTCTAGGGGGTATAAAAGAATTACTATTATCCCCGAATCCAAGGAAATCCTTTTTAAATATATCACTTTCATTAAAGGATAAAACCAAAAAAGATTTAAAATAATCGATCGATAAAACTATTATGTAATCATTCTTATTATCAAAACTATATATTACTGATAACATTCTTTTATCAAACCTAGGAGTTCGAAGAGTACTCAAGCGATTAGTAAAACCAATCTCTTGATATAAGCGAATAGATATATACGAAGAAGATTTGCTAATTTAGTGAGTAGGATTATATGAATACTATAGTTTAAGAAGATTACTTATACAGAAATTAGATTGAAATCACAATAGATTATTAGATAAATTGACAAACAGATATATACTGTGGGCAGATCGCGTAACCCATCACATAACCCAACCATCAGGTGACCTCCTATAGCCAGTATTTATAGTCCATCTTCAGATAGTCTAGAAATAATAATCGAAGTTCCTACCACTTATTTTGACTCCCTACATTTGTTACATGAGTACTGATATTGCCTCCTTCCCTTCTTTCATCTCGCTATTGTTATATGTTTCGTAATCCTGTTTGCTCTTTGTATATTGCATCTAGGTTTAGCCTACGGTATTATGCGAAGGATTCTTTATATGACCTATACCACCTTCTACTCTTTTACAATACCAAATAGAAGAAGAGTAATATAATCAAAATATAAATCTATAATAAAAGAAGGTATTGTGAAAAGTTTAAAACTATAAATACTAGAATCTGAAATGATAGGAACTATTCAGCCTTATCATCTTTATTCTCCTACAATTACTACTAAAAAATTTTCACTATTCTATATATTCCTTTTCCACTATAAAATCACTATATAACAAATCCTCAAATCAACAATTATAATTGATATGTTTAATATACTTTGATAGTAGGCGTTAATCCTATATACTCTTTTTTTATATAAAATGCTGCTATATATAATTACTCAATTAAGGATTAATATATAAACATATAACTATCTATATAAACAAAACGATTTTTCATTATTTTTCATTTGTTTTTATACAATTTCATTCTCTTTTCTTCGAAAAGATCTATTTGGTAGATAAAACATTAGTTATTACCCAAACAATAATCTAATCACTATATACAAAGATTATTATTTAAGGATTTTTCTTTTGTTTATTATATAGATCAACAATTGAACTTCTTGATCTAGGGAGTGTATTATAGAAATCCCTATATTATATATATCACACATTTATATATACTAACGCAATACAATCTATATCTATAACTATACATAATCAAATAGCAGTGTAATATATCCACTTATTTTATTAGTAGATTATATATACTATTCCTCCGCCTATATAGCCTAGATATAAATCACTATTCCCTATTAGGCGACTATATCGCCTATATTTATATATATATAGGGGGATAGATCATTATAATCAATCCCCAAGCTAATCAATCTTATATATCTCTATACACACTTTTCTCCAGTCCTCAAAGTGTCCAGTGACGTAGCTATCCTCCGTGATATAATACTATCTAAACACCTTATTATTAAATGGAAATGGATTTGATATTATATTAATTATATTAAAATTTAATTGTATTACCAAATACAAAAATAGCAAAAATAATATAGCAATTCCTTTTTACCTATAAAATAGTTTACAAAGATCCCTAGCAAAAACTATAAAGCTTCTTATATGATTTATAGAATTATTTAAAAATATCGAAATAATACTCTCCTTATTATATAATATCAATAACATTTATTCAAAATTATAAGATTAAAACTTACTTAAAAGAAGCAAACAAAATATTAGTATCTAATATCGAAATCTCTTTCTCAACAATAAAAGAATACTAATATCTCTTTATTACTACTACTCACTCCTTGAGATTTATTAAATAATACTATTGGAAATCACGTGTACTACGTGCCACTTGGTGGCACATGCCCTTAATGTTACGGGAGCTGCCTCTAGGGTCACGTGGAAGTGTCTAGAGATCTCT
>JBBMOJ010000832.1:0-10544 GCA_038090695.1 Sclerotinia spermophila | reverse complement strand
GATGCTACCGTTTATCTTTATAATCCATGTTGCGGTGCGGGAACCTCCGTAACACAATCTTCCATATATAGATTCCAAAGTTCAAAAAGATTATTATCACTTGAAATATTACCTTTAATAAAAAAAGAACTTATAAAATAGATTTATTAAATAACACTATTGATTTAAATACAAAATAAAAACTCAAAGAGTATATTCGAAAACTCGATATTTAGGAATTAATAAATATTAACAAAATAATCATTAAGAAAAAGAACAATAAAATTGCTTCAAATTATATAATTATTATAATATATAGCGAATCCACTATATGTATTGCAGATATACCTTTATATAAGTAGATCTTAGGGGTGTATCTAAAAGGTAAATCAGATTTTATAAATCGTTATTGTAATAGTATATAAAAGAATCTGTAATCTAAAGAAACTCTAAATTCAGAATCCAATATTATAATATAAGAATATCGTAATTATATATAGAATCAAGTATAAGAGTCTAATAATTCTTTTCTAATAGTATAATTAATACTAATATAGAATCTGATTGATAAATTAGAAGATATAGATTACAAATCAATTAGTCGAGCTACAAATATTATCCATAAAGGATATAAAAGCGATTCAGAATTTTAATAATAGTTTATCAATATATTAGATTCTTATTTAATTGAAGAGGTAGAATTATAAAGCAATTATTTCATTTAATATGTATAATCAATCAATTTTCCTTAATTCCAGATCGAGAACCCAAATAATAAAGAGTTATAAAAATCGAAATATCAAAACCAATATTCAATCTATTAGAGTATTAATTTTTCAATTTCAATTAATACTTTTTTCAAATCAATCTTTTTATAAATTACTTTTTCTATATATATAATTAATACTAACTTCAGCAATCTTTATTAAATATATTTATTAGTATAATAATTGTAAGCTTAATAATAGGAGGAGAATCCAGAATAGAAGATTTTTATAATATATTTTGGCTTAGCTATTCAAATATTAAGAAGGAGGATAACTCTTTTATTATAGTATATAATATAATCGTTTCTACTATATATATAAAACATACCCTACTAATTATCTTATATAAAAATTAATTGGAGGTATTATTAAAATTGTATTTTTTAGGATTGCTTAAACTATTTAAATACTATTACTAATTTAAGGATTACTTTTTAGGGTTGTGATTTAAGTATAAATATAAAATTGAAATAAACAATCTGAAAAAATATAAAATATAATATATAATAAATATAGAGAAAGTTTCAATAGCTTCTATTCTATTATAATAAGTATTTATATATAAATACAATAAATAAGGATTTTTGTTTAAATGTAAAATAAGATTGATAATCCGAGGCAATCTTCAAATTAAGGATACTATTGAATCTATATATATTATTATATTAATAAAAAAATCATTCAGAATTAATAGCAAAATTCGATTTGGAGATTAAACAATTCGATATTATAAATGTTTTTGTTAATACTTAAAGGGATTTATTTAGTATATCTATAGTTTGCTATTTACTAAATGAATTTAAGAAATTAAATAAGTATATAATACTTAATTGTGTATTATATAGTCTTCGAGATTCCTCTATTATTTGATTTAAAGACTTTAGTAAAATATTGAAAAATATAGATCTAAACTAATATAAAAAGGAACTCTATCTATTTATAAACCCAATTCAAACTATCTTAGTATTATTCTTTATAAACAATATTCAAGTTATATATTATAAAAAGAATATAATTACAATTAATAAAATTATTTCTAATATTAAGGCTATCTATAAACTTTGTGAATTAGATAATATAGAATGGTTCTTGGATATCTGTATTATATATAATCGGAAGATGAGAAAGCTATAGTTAGTATATAATATTTATATTGAAAAAGTTATAAAGAAATTCGAATTCAATAAAGATAATATATATACATCTTTATCTTTAATGACTTTCGGAAAATACAATAATAAAGTAATTATAAATTATATTCGAAAGTATTAAAAAAAGATAGAATTAGTATTATATATTATAATTACAATAAAAGTAGATATTGTTTTTATAATATCTTAGTTTAGTTATTTTTTAATTAACTTATTTCTGGATTATATAAAGATGGTTGATTATTATATTCAATATTTTTGGAATACAAAATATTATATAATAGAATATAGTAAAAGTCAAATTCCCCAACTTTTATTATTTTCAGATGTTTTATTTGTAAATAATTCTGAAATATATTGTTTATTATAAGGTTATATTATTTTATTATTTGGAGGTCCAATTATATAGAAAGTATTAAGGTAAGATATAATAATAATATTAATTATTAAAACCGAATTGTTAGAAATCGAAAGAACTTCAAAGGAGATTTTAGTAATTCTAAGATTCTTAAAAGAGATTAATCTTATAATTAAATAATTAAGTATAATTTTTTATAATAATTAATAAATAATTAGGTTAGTAATTAATGAAAATAAAAGAATTATTATGAAATTCTAATATATTGATATTTAGAATATATAATTGAGATAGGAATATATAAAAAGGAGTTTTCATTTTATATATCTATTTACAATTGAAATAATAATAAATAGATTGACGAAAAACTTATCAAAACAAAAGTTCAATTATTTCAAAGTATTTTTAAATCTTCAAGATATATATTTAAGGATTATTGAGATTAAATAATATTAATTATTTTCTTTCATAAACTTTTAATATCTACTTTCTTTTTTCAATCTTTATTTCAAATTATATAAACTTCAGCTTTTTTTGTTTAATTTTGAGGTCAAAATTAGAATCCTTAATATTATTATTTGGAGTATTTCAATTATCAATTTCGAAAAACATCTTTTTCCCTTTTCCCTTTATATTCTTTTTACCTTTTCCTCCTTTAGCTGAAGACTTTTTAGGTTTTGTTTTAGTTTTAATAATTGAAGATCTAATTTGGATAGAAAAACTAAAAGCAATTGTTTTTGATGTAGCCTTGGATTATTTAATTATAAGCAAAGGAAAGGGAGAAAACGATAGTAAAGGAAAAGGAGCTTTTCTCTTTTTAGTTGAAGAGAGAGTTGATGGATATAATCAAATAGTTCGTTTTGGATGAATAATAGAACGATATATTGATAATAGAGGAGAATCGATATCAATAATATTAATGAATTCACTCTTTTTATTCTTTAAGGCTAGTATTATTGATATTGTAATATAAGCAGTTTTCTTATTTGGAATCAATTTTTAAATATTATTAGAATATAATAAGAGAAAAGGAGTCGAAGAAGACTTATTTTCTCAGGAATTATAACAAAATCAGAATTAGATAGTTCAAACAATTGAAATACTAAAGGTTGTAAATATATAGGAAGTAGTAAACAATTATAAAAAGAATATTTCTAATAACAGTTTGAATTAGAGGAAGGTATTCTTTTATAATATTTCTTATAGTCTTTATATTAGTTAGATATAAAAGATTGGATATATCGATAATATAGGTATTTATTTTGGGCATCTCGAATACTTCTATTATTTATATTGTGAATACAATATTCTATTTGCTTCCTAGGAGGTATAAGAGAATTACTATTATTTTCGAATCCGGGGAAATCCTTCTTAAATACATCACTTTTATTAAAGGACAGAATCGAAAAAGATTTAGAATAATCGATCGACGAAACTATTATACAATTATTTTCACTATTAAGGCTATGCGTTATTGATAATATTCTTTTATTAGATTTAGAAGTTCGAGAAGCATTTGAATAATTAATAAGATTGATTTTTCGATATGAGCGAATAGATATATACAAAGGAGATTTATTAATTTGGTGAGCAGAATTATATAAATATTGTAGTCTAAGAAGATCATTTATACAGAAAAATTAGATTGAAATTATAATAGATTATTAGAGAAATTAATAAATAGATATATATCAAATGGAGGAAGAGTAATAAAATCAAAGTATGAATCTATAATAGAAGAAGGTATTATGAAAAGTTTAAAACTATAAATACTAGAATCTGAAATGATAGGAATTATCTAATCTTATTATTTCTATTTTTCTATAATTACTATTAAAAAATTTTCATTATTCTATATACTCCTTTTCTGCTACAAAATCACTATACAACAAATCCTCGAATCAACAATTATAATCGATATATTTGATATATTTTGATAGTAGATATCAATCCTATATATTCTCTTTTTATACAAAATTCTGTTATATATTATTATTCGATTGAGGATTAGTATATAAATGTATAACTATTTGTATAAACAAAATGATTTTTCATTATTTTTCATTTGTTTTTATACAATTTTCACTCTCTTTTCTTTGAAAAGATCTATTCAACAAATAAAACATTAGCTATTATTCGAATAATAACCCAATCACTATATATAGAGATTATTATTTAGGGATTTTTCTTTTATTTATTATATAGATTAATAATTGAACTTCTTGATCTAGGGGATATATTATAGAAATCCCTGTATCATATATATCACACATTTATATATACTAATACAATACAATCTATATCCAGAACTACACATAATCAAATAGTGGTGTAGTATATTCATTTATTTCATTAATGGATTATATATTCTATTCCTCTATCTATATAGTCTAGATATAGATCACTATTCCCTATTAGGCGACTATATCGCTTATATCTATATATATATAGGGGGATAGATTACTATAATCAATCCTTAAGCTAATCAATCTTATATATCTTTATACACACCTTTCTCCAGTCCTCAAAGTGACCAGTGACGTAGCTATCCTCCGTGATAATAATATAAGTCTTTACCCGTACCCTGATATAATTAAATAATTAATTAATACTTTAATAATTTAATAACTTAATAATTTAATAAATTCAAATAATTAAAGTCAAATAGAATTATACTATATTGTATAATTATATTTATTTATTTATATTATTTAACGTCTACTCTAAACCTCCCTAGGAGTATCCGGACATGCTAAGAAGTGGTAATCCTTACGTAATACAAGCACTATAGCCACTTAAAACAATTTATTATTTAGACTAAAAGCTATTCGCTTTCTCTATAGATACGAACCTCCTCTTACGAATGAAAGGGGTTGTCTGAACTTCTATATTTCGGGCTAGGTCTTTTTTCTAATTTGGTATAGGAAATATTTAAAGACTACTTATTCCTATAAAAGATAGCTGGTTGATCTAGGTGTATAATTGGACACTATTTGTTAGGGTTGAACTCTAGGGGTGGGGAGTGTATATAGATCACTAGGATCAAGAGTGTATAGAAAGGAGGAGAGTTGAGATGGAAGAAAGAGGCTGAACTTTGAATTGGAGAAATATATTTGAGTGTAGTATAGTAATACTCTTCCTATTCAAAACTGGAATAGATCCGGGTATAGAACTCCGAGAATATAATTAATTTGGTGAAATTGCTTGGCTTATATAAGAGCTTCTTGATATATACTATTGTATACTCCTTTGAATCTATACGCGGGGGAGCTATTGTATAATTATATATTATATATATTATACTATTTTCATAAGTTCAAATAACAGAAATCTTTTTTAATTAATTATAAGTAAGTTACTAATATTCGAATAAGATTATTCTAATCAAAATATTTCTCAAATACTTTCAATCTAAAATATAACCTTATATGAATTGATAAAACAATAAAAAAACTATAAATAGATTAAACTAATTAAAGGCTTCAAAATATATAATTAATTATAAAATAGACTCTATAATATTGATTGAATTAATTAATTGAAGTATAATTTAAGATTATAGAAGCTTAATACCTCAAGTATATTTGTCTTTAAAGTTTCCAACTTTCAACTTTTGATTCTATAATATTAATACTATTACTAAAACTAAAACTAATAAACTAATTATAATAAATCTAAAGCTCTCTTCTTTACTATTAAACCACAACCCCAAAATGAACAATTCAAAACTGAAAGGTTTTGAAGAAGAAAGTCTATATACTAAATAAATATAATTCATCACATCACTCCCTTATTAAGAATCAATTATTCTAATCAATTAATATATAATTATCTAAAAGAAACTAATCAATTATAGACAAATATAATTAACTCTAGCTCTTTAATATCTATTTTCAGAAGCTAGAGTTCTTTGAAGCTATTATTTCTATTCAACTGTAGTTGGGTTTTAAATCTAATTATATAGGAATATACTTATATTAGTATCTCTCCCCCTATATATACTGGGGGACCGGGCCCCGCCCGAAGATACTGATATACAGGCAATCCCTTCCGAAACGGAGCTGAACCACATCTGTAGAGGAGTGAACAACCCCTAGCTTTGAAGATAAATTACTATACCTAATCGGAGTTCTCACTTTGTAAATTAGTTCATTTTCGTAGTATATTTGAATACCCCTAAGGAGATCCACTACAGATGTTAAGTAATATAAATAAATAAAATAAATAAAATAATACTTATATTAGTACAATCTCAATTATAAGGTCGCAGATCCATTTTAGGAATATATTTATACTTATTAGAAATCATATATATATAATACTAAGTAGTACGAAGGTTGATGGGATAAGTAATGTAAAACAACTAATTTACTTCATATCCTCTTATCAAGTTGAAATCAGGGGTTTTAATAGATCGAATTATCTTGTTTTTGTACTGCTTTAATAAATTCAATTGGAATTAGTAATTCCAAGTATTTCAAGGAAATCTGTAAGAATTCTTTTGATTCTCAATTTTACAATTCATTAAAATTTATATATCAATATTATCAAAATAACTAATCATATATTATCAATACTACTTTTAATATCAACCTTTTTACTTATTAGATCTATTTCATCTCCTTTTATATTACCGATATCAAAAATTCTGATTCAATATGAAATAACTCGAGATTAATATATTGAAGCATATATTTTATCTAATATAGAATAGAAAACTATATAGATATAAAAGTATTTTCTTCAAAACAATATCAATTTAAGTTATAGATAAATAGCTTATATATATAATATATATACAATACCTAAAAAACAATCTGGCCGACCACTAGTTTTATCCATTTTTCAGCTTGATCAAATTATCGAATTTATTAATATTTCAAAGAGATATAGGTGTATAGTATATTAAAGAATAGTTATTGAATTGGAATAGAAAGGAATAGGGGAGTTTGTAATTCGAAATGAATTAAAAAGAGTTAATTATAAGTATTATATTGCTTTTTGCAAACCCTCTATTTCAGAGAAAAACCGTCAATTGTATTTTCAATTGAATTGATAAATAATAAGATATTATTTTATAATTAGATGAAATGTAAATAACTATAGGATCTTATCGAAAGATGTATATTATATATTGGAAAAATAAAGCTTTTGATTTTATATATATATTGGAAAAGGAATATAAGAAAGTAGAATAAATGTTTTGGGGTTGTTTTTTAGGAAAAGCAAGTAAAGAGCCTAGTTTATTCTGGGAAAAGGATTGAGGTATTATTAATATTAAATTATATTAAGTTTATATTATATTTATTATTAATAATTGGATGAAGTTGTATTCAGATTATATATTTATATAAAATAGAGCTTTTGGGTATATAATAAATATTATTCTTGCAAATCTTATTGAAAGATATATTGAAAAGATTAATTAGCTAGTATTCAGTCTGGATTTCAATTCTATTGAGAATATATAGAATAAAATGAAAGATTGAATTTGAGATTATTATTTATTCAATAAAATGAATTAAGATACACTTAGAATTATTATTAATTTATTTTTATTTATTTATTTATTTATATTGCTTAACATCTGTAGTGGACCTCCCTAGGGGTATTTAGATGTATTACAAAAATAGATTAATTTATAAAGTGAGAATTCTAATCAAGTATAGTAATTTATTTTCAAGGCTAAGAGTTATTCACTTCTTTATAAATGTGGTTTGGTTTTATTTTAGAGAGGATTGTTTATATATTGGTATTTTTAGGTAGGTTTAGTTCTTTAGTATATATAGGAGAATGAAAGTAGTTTCCTTTTAGAGAAAAGGAAAGCAGTGGGGTGTAGATGGGTAATTAGAAATCAATTGTATTGTTAATATTTGGGGGTTGGTGAGTGTATAGAGGATTTTGAAGGGTTAGAAAAATCTGTAAATTGAAAGGTAAAGGTTGTGGTAGATAGGAAGTAGTTTTTTAAGGATTCAAAGGGTATATTAGTATTTTGTTTATTTAAAACTAAAACAAATCTGGGAATAAAATTCTAATTTATTAAAAAGTTGGGTGAATAAATCTGGGTTTTTGGTGAGTCTTTTAATGTATATTATTATATCATTAGTAGATTGAAAGTATAGAGATACTTGAAGTTAATTGATTTTTGTTTGATTATTGATTGTATATTTGAAGAAGTGGAATAGTGCTTTCGGAGTATTACAAAAACATTTCTATTTGTTTGTTAAATAGTTGAATCTTTTGTGATAGGCTATGAAGTTGTTATAGCTAGTTTTTATTGTGAGTAGTTTATATAATATATTTCTAGAGAGTTCTAATTATATAAGCTTTTTTGTATTATAATTCGATTCCTATAGTTTATAGATTGAGGAGATCTTAGTACTAATAGATTGCTACTAAAACACCTTCGATGAGTGATATCTTGTATAGAATTCAAAGCGGATCTTATTGATTGTAAGTATTCGAATAATATTAATATCTATAAATCTGAATGTATTTTTGTTGATTAAACAGTTTGCTATTTTGTTATTAATAATATTAATATATTCTGGGGCCTATTTAATCTTGATATTATAGATTTTCATTGCTTTATAGTATTTATAAAATATCTATAACGACGATACTACTATATTACTATATATACACTATATAACCAATATACTATTGATATATATTCATATTCGGTTTGTAATAAACTTGTAGTAGGATTTTATTAGGTGTTTGAGATTACACTATACACCGATCGCTTCTACATCGAAGATATGAGAGTCGGATCGGATACGCTTGAATCCGACAGAAATAGATTGTATTATAACTACTTTCTAGAATATATTATAATACAAAATAGGTTCGCTACACCTATAAATACTTTCCCAATACACTATAATAGAGCCACTAATACTAAACTCCTATAGAATCCTTTAACTATATTAAATTATTTTTAGTATATTTACTTTCAAAAGTTTCGGTCAGAACCAGAACTATTGCTTTACACCTCTATTTCTATTTACTCTTTAAATCTATTTAATATCTTCTTCATACCTTTTACCCTATAGTATTCTATTATAGATCGATATACACATCCATTCTTTCGAGCTATATAAATAGTATTGCTATCACTGCTATTATATACTATGCTCTGCAGCTAATAGTCGTTTCGTATTACCCTATCGGATCTCTCCTATACAACAGGGCCGACTATATCTCGCAGGCTTACTATATTAAACCCTTAACCAAGCAGCCTTTCTATAGTATTTCCAATCTACTAACTAAAGCACTGCTTATAGAATCTACTTCCCCAATATATAATTTGTAATCGAAAATAGAGGATTAAGAATATATTATATATATATATTGTAAAATTAAAATAAAAATCATCTGCTATTGTAATATTTATCGAGCGATAAATCGAATATGATTTATTAAAAATGTCCTTCCTATATTGGAGCTTATTTGTTGCTATACCATTTTTGTATGTTTATAAATAAAATACTAAAAGCATTCTTCCTTTTATTTTATATATATTCCTGTCGGCTTTAGTAAACACTATTTTAATCTTTATATATTTCTTACTATTCCTTTCACCATTTATAAATTTCCGATTCGATATATCTACAGATTATATACATTATTGGATTATGAAAACTCTATATACTAATACCCCAAAAGTATTCTATCGATTTTCATTCATCAGATTAAAAATATCAGCCTTACTCTTTATACAGACTTCAATCAAACTCTACTATATTCTATAAACATTATTATTTATTGTTTCAAAACTAATTCCGTTTTGTATACACTCTACTACAATATACTCTAGCTCTACTCCCTACATAGATTCATAAAGATATAATTCTATATCAATTCTATTCTTATCTTCTTTTTATTGTCGAATAGTTTTCATCTCTATTTTACTAATAGTCTTCTATTCTAGATATTTTTGTATATATACCTTCACTTCTAGTACAGCTTCCGATTAGTATACAACCACTATCCAGCTCCAACCAATTCTATTTAGCTCTCTGATAATAGAATCAAAGGTTTGTAGGATACACCATATACAGGTGAGAGTCATCGTATCCCGAATTATTATTAATGAAGTATAGGAAACTATATTGAATGAATATTTAATAGGTTTATTTAGAAATATAAAAGAAAAATGCTAAGTAGTTATTGATACCAATATGTTACGGGAGCTGCCTCTAGGGTCATGTGGAAGTGCCTAGAGATCTCTTGAGGTGGTTTAGACTAGACTTCAAGTAGGGATTCAATAAGGTTGTAACTGGTTGC
>JBBMOJ010000831.1:0-10561 GCA_038090695.1 Sclerotinia spermophila | reverse complement strand
TCGAGAGATCTCTAGACACTTCCACGTGACCCTAGAGGCAGCTCCCGTAACACAAGGCTATAAGGAAGGCTACTATTAAAGGAAGTCTACTAAAAAGGAGTTTATAATAAACTAAAGTATTAAGTAGCAGAGGGGATCTATAAATAGGGCTAAAATAATATTAACTTTATACTATAATATAAAGTTGTTAAGCAGCTATAAGGATTTTAGGTATTAACTATAATATTTATATACAATTTGTTTTTCTCCTTTTTTTGTATAAGGAAAACAATGTTTCTTTCTTTCTTTTGTGTTTTCTCCTTATAGTCTTATTTGGGTTCTTACTTAATCGAAACAATCAAAACACTTAAATAGAAACAAATATAAACAGATCATATAACCTATCACATAACCTAATTATTAGGCGACCTTGTATAGCCAGTATTTATAATCCATTTTTAGATAGTCTAAAAATGACAATCAAGTTTCTACTACCTATTTTGATTCCCTATATTTGTTATATAAATATTGATATTACTTCTTTCCCTTTTCTCATCTTATTATTGTTATATATTTCGTAGTTCTATTTGCTCTTTGTATATTGCATTTAGGCTTAGCCTACGATATTATACGAAGGATTCTTTATGTGACCTATACCACCTTCTACTCTTTTATACTACACCAACAAAAATCTTTTAGAAGTCTATTCTATATCTCTATAGATACTTTTTAATAACTAGTTATACTTTTCTTTTAACTAATTTATTAAAGTAATCTAATTTATTCCTACACATATATTTACTACTTAATAACTTTCTATCAACAAATATAACTCTATTTATAATTTCGAAGATACTATTATCCTTAAGACTTTATAATTCATATCTAATTATATCCAACTATACTTAAACATCCTTTTATATAATATCCTCAAATTCTATTATTTCTTCCAATATTGATTCAAAACTATTAATTATAATTCCTTTAGGATATACAAAAACAATAAATAATATTTTATATTATTAAACAATCTGATCACTAAAGGTATTATAATCTATAATAATTTCGAATAGCTTTTATATTCTATATAGCTCGAGTCTCCATTCTTTTAACAACTTAATAATAACTAGTAATTCCTTATTATAGATTTTATAATTATATTCAATAAAAGAAAAGTGTATACATACGAATACTACTATAAGACCTCAGTTATAATAAAGCTCGAGAGTCTATGAGGATCGCTATATCGTCGCCGTTGTATAATCAGAAGCATCCCAGCGCATTACTGAATATACCTGGTCATAGATCGATCGCTCCTATGAATATAATACTAATAACAACTATAACTATAGTAATCGATCTTGTAAAGGGAAATGATAGTACTTATTCTATTTGTAGAGTAATTATTAATCAATTTTATAAAGAGGATAGGAAACAGAGAATGATATTGAAAATCGTAGATATAATTGATATACTTATCAAAATATTGAGTAATAATGAGATAGAATATGTTAAAAAGCTTAGGTCTTTATATATAAAGAGTATAATCGAAGTAATTGAATAAGCTGATACCCCTCAATTGATATTGGTATTAGTTATCCAATCAATCCCTAGGATTATAAAGTTCTATAGGGAAGTATTCTAGATTGAATAAATGCTTTAGATATTGAAAGGTATTGGGATAAATAAGTCTAAGGAGATTGAAACGCTATATATTGATAAACACTGGGAATAGAATAGTTGTATGATCTTTATTAAGGTAGAAGGCGAATAGCTTTTAAGTACTTTCAACCCTTTCGAAGTATGTTTGAAGATTAGGGATACGATCTCTAGATTGTGATTCGAACTGATCCTATTATTATACTATAATAGAATAGGATGGACACTTGAATATAAAACACTATCGATTTACTAGATAATCTTAAAATAGGAAAACCATACGAAACTAATCAATATACTCAATACAACTGATATACAAATAGTAGAAACATAGTATAATTATATTATACTTTAAGTGTCTTATAATATTATAGGACTTTTTATAATCCTTATTAATAAAATAATCTATAAGGAGATCAAAGTTTAGATAGATAAAAGTCCAATTCAATATAGAACTACTAAATATAAAGTGAATCCGTTAACTTAAAGAGTCAATTGGATTGTCAACTTCAGAAAGCTGGTGAAATTGTTTCGACTTTTCAATACTAATAAGTTCTCGAAGTTCTTAGAGAGGCAATAATACCCCCGATTTAAATAATATATTATAGAATACTAGTTATATTGCAATTCTTATATATACTATCACCCAATCTAGTACTTTAAGTATAGCAAAACGATCGATACTTATATTAATAAACATAAACTCCCCGCCCCCAGAGCTCAACCCTAATGAGCAGTATCTAATTATATATCTGGATCAACCAGCTACTTTCTATAGGAATAAGTAGCCTTCAAAGATCTCCTTTATTAAATTGGAAGAAGGGCCTAACTTTAGATATAGAAGTTCAGACGACCCCCTCTATCTATAGAAGGAGTTTTGTACCTATAGAGAAAGCGAATAGCTTCTGGCCTAGATAATAAATTGCTTTAAGCGGCTGTAGCGCTTGTGCTACGTAAGGACCACCACTTCTTAGCACGTCTGGATACCCCTAGGGAGGTTTAGAGTAGATGTTAAATAATATAAATAAAAAAATAAATATATTAATAAACAGATCCATAATCAATATCAGAAAAACATTCAATATATAGTCTACTTCAGGCCCTTCCGATTTATATATAACAATTGTCTAATAGTCCTATAACTTATTAAGGGCAATTTGATTCGATTTATATATAAGTAATTGAAAATAGTTAGAGAAATAAATAAGAAGAATACTCAGACAACCCGAAAGGGAAAGAAGCCTGTTTCTATTATAAATATCTCATTTCAAATAGTTATTATTAGCTTATTCATTCCAAATATATATATTATTACTTACAAAAACCAATAGCAGGTTATTGATCAATCCCTTAAACAGGTTTGGATAGAGAAGGAATCCTTTAATATTATTTATATATCTATCTATAATCTGCTTTGTCGAACTAATAAGGGAATGAATTATAATATAGCTGTTATTATAGAGAAGGCTTTCTTATTATCTAATTTTGAAATTGTTCGTTTCGAGGAGGATATAGATGACGTAGTACCCACTATTCGTAGGTCCTAAATGTCATATATTGTATTCTGTCTAAGGAGCTAGCTATTGAGGTGGACAATCCATGAATATGGATTGCCACGAGGCTAGCGCCTTCGCTTTCGCTTACTAGGTTGCTAAACCTAGTCATGTGACTTAAGGTTATTCACTATTGTTTATATAGAAATAAACAAAGCAAGTGAGCTGGTAGCCGACGAGAATATAGCTATTGCTATATAAGTTATACGAATAGTCTGACTATAATAGGGGATAGTGGGCTTATAATTATATAGGCTAATATAGAGTATGGATACTCTAATTATATTACTCTCCTTTAGATAGCTAGAAAGGCTGGTATAAATATTATCTATATTCAAGAGCCCTGATTATATAATAATTCAGTAATATAAAACTATACTATATATAATCGGTATTAGTTAATCAATATATAGGGATTAACAAATAATCCTGATAATCCTGAAAATGGACTATGGGTTATTATCTATATCCGTAAAGGGGCTAATCTGAAAGTAAGACAAATAAAATAAAATAATAGTAGAGATCTCTTATAGGTCAATATCAATAGTTATTCGATTCTCAATATCTATTGAGCCCTGTTTAATCCAATTATAATAGGATACCTACTGAAGTTAGAAATCCCTTTTGAAGTTGGAATAATTGTAGGAAGCGATTTCAATACAAAGTACAATCTATAGGAACCTGGAGTATCAAATACTAATCAAAATAATATACTTGTATAATAGGCTAGCGAATAAGGAATGGAGTATATCGGAACTCTAAGTATATTTATTTATATAAAAGATTATATTTTGGATCTGATTTTTTCCAACCTCCTAGTTATAATAATAGTAATTAATAAAGATCTATATTACAGATCCGATTATATTATTTAAATGATTACTATTACAAGTAAGGGGGCCTTCGAGTTCGAATAAGTATACTACCAAATCCGGGATTCAGATTTGCCTAGTCTGGTAGGTATAATAACTAATCGATTAGTAAGCTTCCTGAATACTGATATTCAAACTACTTAGGATATTGATAACCTTATCTCCAAAATATCGAGTATATTAAATATAGTTATAAAAGCTATTGAACAAAAGGATTGAAAACCTTATCGATCCTTTTTATAATAAACTGATGATTATAAAGAGGTATACTGGATATATATAATAACTAGGAGAATCAGAATTGTGAATAAAAAAGAGAGTACTCTTTATAATCTATAAAGAATAATAAGATTATTCAAATGAGCCTATTGAACTAAACATTTAGATAGTGTATAGGATAACTGGGAACTCTATAAGATTATAAACTGGGATAAAATAACTCTGGAGGTTGTTTTTAAAAGCCCCTTTTTAGTAATTAATGGATAGGAGATTACTAATACTAGAAAGAAAGCTGAAATACTTTTTATAGTAGTCCTTAATCACTTTAAAGTAATAGATAATTTGTTGAACGATTTATTTCAGGAATAAAGCGAATATTTATTCCTTTTATAGAAGAGAATAATTATTATAAAGAAAATAAAGAAGTATATAATAGAAGCCAAAAGCATTTCACTAGATATTGATAAAGCAACTATTCGTTTCCTTAAGATATACTAGTCTAGTATTGAAAAGCTGATATATAAAATCTTTATTTTATATCTAATACTTAGTTATTACCCGAATAAGTGGAAACTTGTTGAAGTAGTTATATTACCAAAGATTAGGAAGAAGGATAGGATATTATTAAGATTGTAGAGACTGATTATACTAATATTATATATTAGTAAAAGGCTCGAGAAATATATTACTAGTTAGATTGTATAGATTGTTATAAGATATAAAATAATTAGCCTATAGTATTATAGTATACTATTAAAAAGAACCGGAATCGGTCTTATTACTACCTTTATTTATAATATAGAACTAGTTCTAGTCTTTAGTAATATAGTTATATTAATAACAATGGATATATAAAGTATATATAATATATTCTTTAAACAACAATTACTATAATATATAAGGAAGCAGGGCAGGCCTATATTACTCCTATAACTTATCAAGTCTTTTCTATTAGAAAGGTATATACGAGTATAGCTTAAGGAGATTATAACTCGGGATTTTCTAGTTATATATAGTACTCTTTAAGGGTCACTATTCTCTCTAATTCTATATACCTTATATCTTGTTAAGCTATTTAATTAGAATAAAATATAATACTTCGGATATACCAATAATATAGTAATATATTATTTATTAAGGGATCTATTTATAAATGTTTATATACTTCAAAAAACTATATGGTATATCCTGTGATAAGGGGATTGGAATAAGGTTTTCTTTATATCGGAAAAGTTCGAGCTATTTTATATCTCGAGAAGATATAATATAGTAAATCCGGTTATAAGAATTAATCCGGACCTAGTTATTATACTAACTCCTTTAAGGATTATTAATAGAATACAGTCTACTCTATACTAGCTTGGGATCTTCTTCGATTGTTAACTAGTATTTCTATAATATATTAAAACCTGAGTAATAAAAGCTATATAGATAACTGTTTATATTTGATTAAAATACCGTAACGCAGAAGCAGAATAGTGGTCGAGTGTACTCACTACAGCCTCCCCTATATATAAAGTATAGCAATCGAGCTATAGTATAAGAGAGTCTAAAGAATTAGGGATCCCTAGGAGTATATTATATAAGCTCCTTATAATGAAAACTAGTTATAGTAACTTTGTAATATACTATACTTAGTTCAATCATTAATCTAATAAGATAGAATACTTATACAGTATACCAAAAGCCCCTTTTCATTTCTTTCAATACCTAATCAATAATCAAAAGAAAGCCGACTAACTATTAGCTCCCCTATATATAGACTCAGAAAAATATATAATAATATATATCAAGAAGCTCTTATATAAATCAAGCAATCTCACCAAATTGATTATATCCTTAGAGTTTTATACCTAGATCTATCCCAGCTTTGAATAAAAAGAATATTACTATATTATACCTAAATATATCCCTCTAACCTAAAGGAAAGAAGGGCTTAGCTCTAGATATAGAAGTTCAAATAATCCTCTTTATCTATAGAAGGAGTTTTATACTTATAAAGAAAGCAAATAGCTTTTGGCCTAAATAATAAATTGCTTTAAGCAATTGTAACACTTATATTATATAAGAACCACTACTTCTTAACACATCCGGATACCCCTAGGGAGGTTTAGAGTAGATGTTAAATAATATAAATAATATAAATAATATAAATAAATAAATAAATATATTTAATTAATAGTATATATAGTTTATAGACTATTTATTATCTGTTTATAAAAAGTAATTATTATATATATTTTTCTTGTAGTTCTTTTTGGTTTTGAGGTATAGTTTAATAAACTATTTAAGTATCTCCTTAATATAAACCAAGTGCTTATTATTACTCGATTCAAAAAGTATATTAATCTTATTAATAAAACTATTAATATTATAGCCTAAGGAGTACTACCAATCTATAAAACCATTCCAACAATTATATTTACTATAAAAACAGGATTACTATCTGGGATTGTTATATTCGAATAAACAAAACTAAGATTCGCTTTCAGACTTCAAATAATAGATACTCAATATCTACTAATGAATTAATTAAAACCAAATCTTAAAAAGAGAAGCCGAGATACTAGTATACTAAAAGGACCCATAACCAAATTACAAAGAATAGAATAAGTACTTTCAATAATTAAACGCCTGAAGTTTTTACAACCATATTTCTCCCCCGAGTATCGAAACAACCCAATAGGTAGGCTAACTAAGAACAATACTATAAAAGCCTTTAAGAACTAATAGGATCAGTTTCCATTAGAAAACTGTATAATCTTTTCAAATAGATCCAAGCAGTATATCAAATATAGTTATTATATAGAATATAAATATACAATTTATTATAATAAGCAGTAGGTTAATAATAGGTTCGGATAGATATATAATCAATCATATATTTTCAATACAAAAGCAATTAGTATCTAGTAGGGATTTAAATAACTCCTATATATTATTGAACAACTTTTCAAGGGTTGAATATAATTGTATATCAATAATATCTTAGTAATCTAGAGACTATAAAGGAATACTACTGAATCTTTTCAATAGGCCTATTATAAGTACCACTAAGCGATATAATATTATAATATCAGGATTAGGTGGTTCCTAGGATATACTAAGATAGAAAGTAACGAGACTATCGATTGTTTAGTTAATTGAGGCATAATAAGGCTAATAGATACCTATCTATTAACTCTACCTATAATAAGCAGTATATATTTAATCCTTAAAGATAAATACCGATTTTCAGAAAGCATATAGTAGACTATAAAGAAAGACCTAATCTCTAAGATATATTATATATAGAAACCAGTATACAATATCTCAAAACTATTCGGTTTTAAGCTCCCCTATAGGATTTTATACCAACTCCAAGTAATACAAACTGGTTATGGTAATTTTTTAGTTTATTATATAAGATTCAATTATAAAAACAATTATAATACCTATTTTTATAATAGTAATAAATCCCTTTAGTATTTTTTTTAATACCCAATTAATAATAAAATATAAGCCGATTAACTATTTATACCTAATCGGATTTATACTAAATAGGATATAGTTATATATATAAAACACATTTTATAATCTCAAGATAGTCTTATTAAATTTCTCTCCGGATTTAAATTCTATTCTTAAATCTATTTAAATTTTGTATAAAATATACAATTCTTATACTCTGCTTATTTATTACAAAAAAGAGTATTTCGTTATAACAACCCAAACCTTATATCGATTAATTATATATACTATAAGCACTCTCCCAATCAATTACAATTACTCCTCATATCTACCAACACCTGGGTGATATATAATAGCTAGACCTATAGATTAAGATAATAACTATAAAAACAAAACAGCCATTGAATTACTATATACAGAATCGAATAAAGGAACACCAGGAATAGTAAACATCCGATTAGCTACTATTATACTACTATAAGCGGCTGAAGCGCTAGCGCTTTGTAGGCCCGCTTATGAGTATATCTAGAATACCCCTAGGGAGATCAGATATTAGACGTTAATCACTATAAATAAATAAATAAATAAAAATCACTAAAGGTACCCCTCAATTATTTCTTATAACTCTAATTCGATTCAATTTAAATTAAAACAATTACTAAAGCAAATCTAACTCTTAGAATCTCTATAACTATTTATATATTCTATAATCTAATTACAAATACTTATACTTTTCATACTAACTATTCAATTAACTATAATTATCATTATCAAAGCAATTACAATAATAACTCTTATACTATAAAATAAATCTAAACTTCTTCTCACACATTTATAATCTAAAACTCTCACTCAGTAGTTTATATATTTCATATATTATTCTATACTATCAATTATACCCTTCGTTTTATAATTTTAGACCTATTATATAAAGGGATCTTTCTCTTCCTTTCTATTCTAAACTATTCTGGGATACTCTTTTTTTTAAATAGATATCTATATTCATTAAAGTTAGCATTTGCTGTTCTATTAATAATTTTAATATAAAGATTAAGAAAACAATAGATATTATTTCTATCCATTCTAATTATAATATACTTTTCTTTGAATACTCTCGATTCGAATTTCTTAGACAATTATTCTAGATATTGAGGATTTCTAGCCTATACTTTATATCCAAACATTTTGAACTTTTTAAAGTTAGGTTGTCTATTATATATAGTTTTATAAAATATAATTACTATCGAAAGTATTCCTACTTCTTCAAAAGGTAATACTTTTATAAGCAATCTATTCTTCAAATATATAGTATACCTAATAATAAGTTTCTATATCCTAAATTTAATTCCTAATTCATTCAATAATAATCTTGAAGTAATACTAATATCTTGAATCTTTTTCTCAACGATTTTATTTATAGAATACTTTCCTAAAAGTAAAGATTTGAAGATTAACCCTTTCTTTTTAATCTCAGTTTGGAATACTATTCCGAATTCGCTTTTTCTATTGTCTATTCTAATAATAGCAACTTTGGAATTGAACTCCTTTTCTATCTAATTAATTAAATCCATCAAAATAGGCACTACTATTATTACTGATTTATCTTTTATAAATCTAATCTATATAAATCTAATAGTATTATTAACAACTATAATAAAGTATCTATTCCCATTTTCAAAGGATTCTTGAATATCTAATAAATCTATATAAAAACAATATAGTTTTATAGGAATACAAACAGCTATATATTTATTGAAATACTTATTCATCCTCTCTATAAAATAAGCCTTATATACTTTTCGACTAAGCTTTCTTCTTTTAATATAATATAAACTATTAGAAGCTTTCTTTAGCTTATCTATTTGATTATAATTGAAATAACCTAAACATTAATATATTATCTCCGCTTTATTATTATTAAAATCAATCTTTTCAATCTCTGAATCTATATCGATTATATATACCTATAAGGTAGAGGGCTATTTGACAATATAGTTACTATTATAATGTTTTATAACCATTTCAAATTAACCATTTTTCCAGCAGGATACTGAATCTCCTTCAAAGATGACTTTTCAATCTGTCTTAGCTAATAATCTAATAGAGATAAACTAATTATATCGAAACTCCTTAATATACCAAACATCCGGTAATATAAGGTTTCCAATAGTTGTTGTTCTAAATATAATACTTTGAATATATTTATTATTAGCTATCTTGATTTTTCATAGTATATTCTAATATATAAGATTTGTAAGGTTTTCAATTGAGTTAATAAAGTAATGAGAAGTCTTTAAATCAAGAATCTATTTATTGTTTTGAGTTTCGGTATATATTGTATTATAGGGATAAAAAGAATTAATATATTCTTTTGTTATAGTTACTCTAGTAAAACTATTATTTTTAATATTATTCTTGTTTGGTTTTGAATCTTTCTTAGCCTTTTTATATATGTGATACTGATTTTGTTAATATCCTTTCTTTTTGTAGAATCTATAGAGTGATTTCTTTTTATTAATTCTATTAGAAATATTTCCTGATCTTTTTTTATAACTTCTGTTATGAAATTTTCCTTCCTTTCTTTAAATATCTTTTCCTTTTATATTGTTTATTATAATATTCGCTATTATAGCTTGATTAATTATACTTTAAGGAATCCTTTTAGTTTGTTATAATATAAATAGTATATCTTATAGATCTTTGTTTATAATTAAGATAAGATTATATTGAATCTATTAAACTTTTGTTTCTGATAGTGTAAAGACTAATACAGCAATGAATCAACTAGTTATCTCTTAATACAAGACTTTTCATTACCCTTCTAAAACC
>JBBMOJ010000830.1:0-10572 GCA_038090695.1 Sclerotinia spermophila | reverse complement strand
CCCCCCCCCCCCCCCCCCCCCCCCCCCCCCCCCCCCCCCCCCCCCCCCCCCCAACTCTTAAAGATGAAGAGCAAAATCATCTTTTTGTATCTATCATTATGATTTCCACGGGTGGGATATGGGAACACCGAAGCATTTCTTGGGATTTTTGGTAGCGGGTAACACATTAGTCTCACATGCATGCGCGTATATGAGAGCGCAAAAGGGATCATCAAAATCAAAATCAACATCACTATACATACGTCTTACACAATTGATCACACACATCCTTTGTCATTTGTTCAATCATAACGAATGTATTAACTTAGTTTATCTATCTACACCAGTACAGTCAACGACGAGTCGTGAAAATTGGTATCCTTGTCTTATCCATATATCCATATATCCATGCCCATATCCGTATCCGTATCCATATATCCATATATCCATATCCATAACCGTATCCGACCCATCCGTCTATAAACACCATGCCCAATATAAAGTTATTTCATCAATGCAATGGATGTGCAAGCTATATGGCGATACCATCAAATATCCAGTATCCTGACGCCGTGAGGATGTATATCTCTCAGATCCCGGTTGTAAGATGAGTGCAGAAGAATGCACGCTATGAGACTAACGCCGACCACATCTCATGAATTGCTATCATATCATTGTCTCAAACAACGTCTTAAATCTCAGTATCTTACTCCCACAGCACTTTATCTTTCTCTATCCCCTAAATATCCGCACTTAATATCTCTCTCAATATCCATATTCATCGTGCTGATGCATCGGACATCTTCCCGGATGTTTCTCGAACCACTTTCTTATACAACTCAAATGAAATCTACAGAAGCACTCCAATCGTCCCATTTCTAATCCGGGTTCGTATTCCTCTAAACAAATCTGACATTCCGCATCGTCTTGACAATCTTTCTCCGTCGCAATATATGGAAATACCCCTGTGCGTCGAGGTTGAGAGGGGCCACTTGATGGGGTTGATGTGAGAGGGGGAGGTGCGGCTGGTGTAGATGAAGTAGAGGCGTGGGATGAGCTTGATTGAGCGGATGCTTGGGTGACGGGTAGCACCGGACGCGCTGCTGATGGGATTGGTGGAGGAGGTGTTGAAGTCGGAGTACCGATGAACATTCTAGATGTGGCACGATCGATACAGGACATTATATGCTCGGATCGAAGAGTTTCGGAATTAGGGAGACTTCTAGAGGGGAGTTCATGGTGACAGATGGGGCATTCGTCATCCTCTTGTATTTGAGGTGGTCGTGGTAAAGGACGAGTACGCAAGTCTTCTCCAGACAGGGGGTACCGCCTGGCAGCTGTTGATACAGTAGCATTCGGTGGTGGCTGAACGCTAGCAGAAGGGCCTCGAACGTTTCTTAAAAAGCTGAACTGTAGTAAAGATTAATTAATTGCATCTTATCTTCATAACCAATCAATGACTTACCATGTCTTCAGTTGTATCCCGCCCAGTTCCAGCAACCGTTGAGCTCCTCGAACGTGCGCTTTGTCCAGAGCTCATATCAGCTCGATCCCTATACCAATTCTGGAATTCTTCCGCTGTTCTAGGAGGGGGATTTGTCGCAGAGGGTGAATATCTATTAGAAGTACGTTGATCACGAACTGTGTGTGAACGATGATCGGCAAGTCTAAATTGAGATTCCGCTGGTAGGCTTCCCGGAATAGATGTAGAGGGAATGATGGAACTTTGTGTTCGACCGTGATGTCCAAGATTGTGTCGAGGTTCTGTGTTAGAGCCTGTTTGATTGGTTTGAGGGGGAGCTACGTTCGGATCAGGTACACAAGGGTTACAAAGACGAACTCTATCTCCTCCACCAAACTCTAAAGTATTTGTACGCCCTTCGCCCTGTGGATCATGAAGACGGTTATAAGCTGCAGAGCTGTATGGAGACGGATGATCCGGAGGTTGCACAATGTATTGATAGGGAATTGTGATTCGGTGCGGGGAACAAGAGTTGCAGACCACACGGCCGCATTTTCTACAAAAGTTAATATAGTGAATCAAAAATGGACTAGGTGCTGTGGGAGAAGTTAATTCACATACCGACAGTGATGCTTTCTGTTCAGCCAACTAAACCAAGAATGACAAATAGGACATTGAGAAACCTCCGAGTCCGGCTGCCACCTAGGAACTACAGCTTCACTCCGTAAAGACTCTCGATCTCTCACCTGCCCTTGTGCAACCCCCGAGGGGGGTCGAGATATAGTTGGTGTGCCATCCTCATCCGGAGGTGAATTCGTAGGATTAGCCAAGCGTCTCGGCGAGTCCTCTGCAAGAGGATCTGAGGAAGACGATGTACGTCTGCTCTGCGTAGACTGAGTTGAGGTTCGCCTTGATGATGAAGATTGATATGAAGGTCTGCGATCAAACCTAGATGACGATGCGTTTCGTCGAGAAGAGCTAGCCGAGCTCGGAACTCGATCCAGAGTGGTCGACATGTCTGCTTGATAACCAGCAGTAGAGACACTATGATCTAAGCTGTCTTCCCTCATAGGGGCTTTTCCGAGATTCGAGGTTTGTCTTCGTCTAACATTACTAGTTGAACTTCCCTCGCTAGAATTGGAAGCATCACTTCCTCGACTCATTCGAACCGTCACCTGGTCATCCATAGGTCCTTCAAACGCTGCTGTCTCATCTTCTATATCATTGTGTCGGCCGCTCACTAGGTTCGCCTGTGATGTAGTCCCGGCCTCAGATTCATCGCCTGCGTCAACCATAACATGACTATTGAAGTTATCTTCGGATGAAGAGGGACCCATGAATCCCACCATGTGTGAGTCCTCCCCTGAATCACTGCCCTCGTTATAGAAGTGAGAACGCGGAAAATGACTAGGACTTTTGAGTGGTCGATCCCCTGGTGTGAGAGGGGTGGAAGGATTGGAAGCGCCCCCAGCGGAAGTTACCCACTGATCGTTCATCTTCCTAGAACTTGACAAAGCTTTGATGGAATCGGATAGGTGAAAGCTCCAAAAAGTAGTTATGTAGAATTCCAGAGCCGTATTTATCCCCGTGTACTGTATTATGTGATTGTAGATATCGTCAAGAATGCGAATTCCAAGGCCGTATCGGAAATCAGTTCGGAGGATGAGAGTATCGTCTAACGCAATATAACCTTCGCACAAACCCTTCCTGGCCCCATCCACAAGTATAGATTTTCGCTATGTAGTAGAAAAGAATCGCAGAAAGTTGTTGTATCGAATTTGCAAGTAATCGTCGAGGTCGAGGCGGGGTGACTTGTGTACTGCACGCGACATAACAATCATCGCGTTAGCAATTCCAATTCTCCCACAAGGACTCATGATATCTCAACTACCAAAAAAACGGACAACACTCACGAATAATATATAAAACAATTCTCTTAAAATCCAGCAATCCACCAAGCCCGATAATTTCTCAATAACAACTTCGCACTCCCAAGATTCAACCAACAAATGATCGAATCCGATTAATCGTAACAAGCAGCCCAAAGCCCTTTTCTTCTACCCGTTCGAGTCACCGTTAACATCAAAATTCTTCTGGTATGTTGCCACGTAAGACGAAGAAACCGTTCGAAAAGTGCAATAAAATTACGATTAATTCTCGCGGAACTCAAAGTAGTTCCAAAGTGTGTGTGTACTAAGACGGATGATGTTTGACCAGTGAGGTGTGGCAGTACTTTAATCGCCCAGACAGACTATTGTTATCGCGATAAGAGTTAGAAGAAGTATCGGTATCGGTTATTTCCGTAAGCTAAAAATACTGCAGGGAATAAAATGTCCTTAGCTTCCTTCGTTGTGTGTGGCGGCTACAATAAATAATAAAGTACTGATCTTGATATGAGTGTAGAAGAAGTTCCATTCGAAGAGAATTATTTGTTTCGCGTCTAGGAAAGAAACTGCAGCTGGAAATATCTATAGAATCATGATAAGATTACGGGAAAGAGTATTCATTTACAAGACAAATCAATTTCTATCAGACTTCCCCTCGTCCCATGTTTGCTTTACTGTGTGTCTCCCGCGCTACCCACCTCTCTGTGGGTCAGCAGATTTCAGACATCAAATGAACGCTCTGAACGGTTGTTTGGTTAATCAACTCACTAATAAGACTCCTGTGAATAAGTTCGCCAACGCATGCTTGCTACCGTGCAAGTCACGCAGACAGAAAGTACTACTCCAGTAACATGAATCACAACATCACACCATGAAAAAAATAGATTGAGAGAGATATCTTTATGATTCTTTGGTATTAAATTTTGTAATCGCAATCACGGTGCTAAAACTTTGAAATGGTTTTCCTCATCTAGTCTGTATGGTACTAACTCACTGTACTAGAGAAGCCATGCCAGACCATCAAACTGTAACAACTCATGCCGTATTGGTGGACCATATAAACAGGAAATCCACCAAGGCCATCGCTCATTGCAAGTAAATCAGTAACCTTCTAATGCTCCAAAAGTCTCAAGGATCCTTGCACCACAACGTTCTCCAAGACGGATCCAGGAGGAATGTCGATAGTTTGTCCTTCAGTTGCTACAATAATAACAGTACCCTTGAGAGTGACACCTCTGCCGAGGTTAACAGCTCCAGTAATGGTTAAGTGATCAAGCTCAAGAATTCTTGGGATGCTGCTGATACGCTTTTGGAAATCGGAGACCTTCTTGAAGTCGTTACCGAGCTTGATCAAAGGAGCTGGACCGAAACGGCTGGGGTCAATTTGGAGTTGACCGTGCTTCAAGGAGTACAAGTCCGACTTAACAAGCATCAAATCAGAGCAGGTCTTGACTGGCAAGAAACGTCTACGGGGTACATTGACACCGTGAGCGTTGTGGAAATGACGGATGGCAGCTCCGACGGCAGTCTCGAGTTGAACGATCGAGACATCAGACTCGCCCTTCTTATCCGCTGGGATGGATTTGTTGTTTGGAATAATCTCCATCTCGAGCTCGTTGTTCTCGACAATACGCTTAACAGCTTGCAAGTTCAACCAGATGTTGTTGGTGTTGAAATACTTGAATTTCTTAATAGACTTGAATTCGTTGGTGTGCTCTTTTGGTACTTGAGCAATTTCGAGGAGACGAACGGAACCTTCGTAATCGATGATGGTACCACCCTTAACATCGGCCTTGGTCTTGTCGGTCAACTCCATGATATATTCGGCCTTGGTCTCAACCATGTGTTGCAAGATACGGAGATCGACAACAGCGCCCAAGTTGTCAACGTTGGAAAGGAAGACAATCTCAACACCTCGCTTGATGAGGGTATCGAGGATGCCGGAGTTGTAGAGAGACTCGAAAAC
Source organism: Sclerotinia spermophila (assembly GCA_038090695.1). Classification (NCBI taxonomy): domain Eukaryota; kingdom Fungi; phylum Ascomycota; class Leotiomycetes; order Helotiales; family Sclerotiniaceae; genus Sclerotinia; species Sclerotinia spermophila. Next base: position 5,279 of record JBBMOJ010000830.1, on the reverse strand, counting down.
ATCTCCGTGTCCTGGTGGGTACCAGTCAGAAATTGGGGAATCGAATGTCTTTGGTGCAGGAAGGAGGGAGTCCTTCAAGATTCTTGGGTATCTAGATTGGTTGAATGTGAGAATGTCAATGTTGTGTCCCTCGTATTTCTTGATGATGTTGGAGGTATCGTCATCAGTGTTGAACGAGTTCATCAAGACGAAAGGAACGTTAACGTTGTATGTGCGGTTGAGGTATTCGATTTGTCGAACGGAAAGATCGAGGAAGGACATGCCGTCACGGACTTCGATGACTGATTTTGGACCAACACAACCCATGGAAGTACCAAGACCTCCGTTAAGCTTGAGAACAGCCAATTTGTTAAGGAACCCAACCGATTCGGAGTTGGCAAGCTCATTGTAATCGACAACTTGGTTCACGGCAGGTGGGGCAATACGATCCCAGTCACTGTTATCATGTTAGACCAAGTGTACCCGTTATATCCAAGAAGCTGATACTCACAGTTGGTTTCCCTTTGCCTTATCGTTCAAGTATCTGCGGAAAAGAGCGAAGAAGTTGTCCATCTCGGTCTCGAAGAGCTATACGGTGTTAGATATGTGTGACTCATCTGCGGAAACGTGCTTGAAATATACCTTCTTCTCTTCGGGATCCTCGACGGTGTCTGCGAGGTTGTTGAGAGCATTGCGCATCTGACTGGCAGCTACAGATGTTGAGGTGTTCTCGAAAGCCTGTCTGCTTGTTAGTTTTACTAGAGCTAAAGGATCGATGGTTGTAGGTATGCTAAATTTTTGTGGCTCTGACATGAAGGAAAGGTAGGTGGCAGGATGTGATTCCACAGGAAATGGGTCTACATCGAATCTCGAGTCTTCTTCGATGCCTATTCCAGGACTGTTATGATGGAGAAGCTTTGCCCCTTCCGAGTTGGCTGCAACATGCATGCAAACTCCAGGTAGATACAAACACCACTTTCGAGTCATCTGAAAACATTGTAATTTGTGACACCCACTAGATGATACAAAAGCCCATCTCCTGCCATTATGTATATCAAGCAACACTCTATTTGAAGCACTGTGTCTTTGCCTATTGGAGTTTTGTTTGTTTAGACCAGAAGCTTCTCACTTCTGCCACTTTGAAGGGCGAAGGGTGAAGATTCGTCGTATTTGTAGAGCATCCATGACGAAAGAGATGGTGAAAGTTAACATTTCATGAAAGGACAGCACATACCATGTGTGATTGTGTCTTTCCATGGTGCTTGCGAGCGAATTCGCCATTATCATTTGGAGATAAGCTGGAGGGCTTGAGGTGGGAAGGAAGAGCGCTTTTCAATGCGTGAGCCATTTTGTATTATGAATGTGAAGATATTCGAAGATTCGTAAAAAGAAGTAAATGGTTGGATATGTTGTAAAGGAGGAGAAGAAGTCGGAAGCTTTCTAGGAGAGGAAAGAGAAGGTTAGTTAGGCGATATGATCAACACGGTGAATCTTTGGAACAACAGGGAATCTGGTATGAAGTTGTGCCCCGCCAAAGCCAAGGAAATGATAACTCGGTCACTCATATAAACTAATAACTTACTTTAAAATTTTAAGAAGGGTATTTACACGCAATAAACACACCAAAACCCCGTGGAATAAAGGATGAGAGAGGATATCAAGTCAAAGAAACAAGTTGTCACGATGGATTTGCTGTCTCCTTTATACTTTGTAAGTGTTTAATAAGTGGTACGAAGCAAGTACTGTAGTCTACATCAAAGTAATGAGTTGGTCCCTTTTAGCTTTGATATTAGAATCTGGAAATCATATAAGTTAATGGTACTCGTCCTGTACTTTGTAATCATGTTTGGGGAAAGGTTGAGGAGGGGCTGGGCAGTTGATTAGTTTGGCTAATAAGAGGGGTGATTTCCTGGTTTCCTACCAGGATTCTCACTATGTATACTCCGTATTCATCTCATTCGTCCTTTCGATGAAATGTTGTTACATTTACCACCCAAAGAATCCACGGGTTTGCATGAAAGATACATGTTGTGGCGAGAAAAGGCCATGTATGAATTCAACAATTGTCAGTAGGATTACAGTACCTGTACATACATGTGTTATTGGTATTGGTGTTCCTAGGACTCTTCTCCGGTTCTTAATCGTGGTACATTCTCTATGGGAGAAAAATACCTAGTGTGCATGTTTGTTTGAAAGTTCGACCGAATGCCTCGAATGCCATAATATGAAAGCGTCACATAATTAGGTATCAAATTTCTATATTTGACAAGATACCCAACTTAACCACTTGGTAAAATTGGTTCCGGTCCGGTTTTATCCAACAACTACTCGCATGCTGCTGTGGAATATATTCATCGCGGTCAGATATCTCCACCATGGATGATGGATCTAAGACCAAACTATCATTTTTCACTATGGAGAGCTTCAGCTCTAGATTCCACTTTAGCTACAGTACATCTTCGGGTTTTCCATTCTCTCGGTCGAAGAGGAAAAGGGGCTTCGCGACCGAGAGAAGAGGCCGGGGCCCGGAAGCCATCAAAAAAGGTTATTATTCCAAATTTATTGACAATCCAAACTTAAAATTTGATTGGAAAAAAAGTTCAATATATAATAACTATTCATTTATATCTATTTAAACAGACCTTGAAATCTAGAAATAGTAATAATAGTTTGAAGTCCACGTCGATTTTTCTTTTTTTCCAATAATAATTATGCTTTGGGTGATGTGATCGGCTCTTCTCAGGGTCGTGAGGTGAGGGGTATAAACGTATAAACTTTCAACAGAGCTCCTTTTCATTACTGTAGTACGTTCGTGAATTACCCTGTACTCTGTACTCTGTACTCAATATATCAACCAGCTTTCTTGATACATTGTAATTTCCGGAGAGTTTACCTTGTGCCACGGATGAGCCGCAGCTTCTATATGAAAAAGGCTGAAAAGGCACACTTACACCACAGCTTTCCCCTGTCTGGTATATTGAGAAAGCCACACGCTCATATAGCCCCGTCTAGCTTCCGTCCCATTTTCTCAAAGACATGCCAAAAAGATCGATGCTGTTCGATGCTCCATACTCCTTACACGAAGTGTCAAAATTGTCAATGTGGCACATTTCCGACGCCAAAAAATAAATACGAGCACCTAGCAACTTAAACTTAAACTTAACCCAAATTCGATTGGAAAACAAATTCCCCCCTCATCCTTCTCGTCACACTCAACGAAGAGACGAGCAAGTTTGTAACTTCCATACCAATTTTCATGTGGTGTTCCTCAACGGTAATAATATCACTTTGCGTCTCACCCAGCCTTGTCTATATATCTAGGAACCTAGGTAGTGTAACGACGACCTCAAAATATCTCTTTTCGAGTAATGAACACCTCAACATTTCTTCAGATGGAAGTCATTCATCCATGTCTACAGACATACCTATCCATATCTCCAGCCCAACAAGCAAAGTAAGACTCACGAAATAGTAAGGTAAGAAAGGTATCAGTATCTCCAACCCACGTGATACTCCAACCAAACATGATCACATGCATAGTCGCCATACCATACTCCTTCCTCACAACGTTTTTTGTTGCACATCTTATTTCAGGATGAGACATGCATAAAGATCCGTCGAATCAACAGACCGATGTGATGAGATGAGATGAAGATGAAGATGGATGGGATGGAGTTCTCGGCGGATTCAAGTCGTGCATGAAGTAGCTTCGTCACGTATGCTTGGTTATTTTTGTAGGTGCAAAAGATACCTACGATAGTGTGTTCTTCTAGGTTGGTACCTTGTCTTTAAATTTATAGCTGGCGACATCTTCAGGTCGAGATCTCGAAAGAGATATATCCGTGATACCTTATAATATTCATTATGTACCTCTCTTCCCTGAAACCCTACCACTTCCACTCCCACTCCCACCCCCAAAAATCAAACACATTACCCATTCCCACCTCCAACCCTCCCTCTCATCAGCATGGGCCGAAGCGCTCCTCTCCTCTTCCACTCCTCTACTCCACACTCTCCCAACACTTAGCATCAAACCAAGCGAGTGAGACATCACATCGAGAACGTGTTCTTTCCAACTCAATCAATCACTCCCCTTCGTACAGTACAATACAATACATATACATACACAGTACACACAACCCCACCCTAATTCTCCAACCCAGCATCCCCATCCGAATCCCTCTTTTCCATTTTCTATGTATACGTATATTGGTAACCTCACTGCATTGCATACATCAAATACACTTCATTCATTCCACCGACTTTCTGAAAGTCGGTCGGTCTACACATACACATACGCATACCCGATACCTCATACTGTACACAAATAGGAGAACCCTTCTCTCGCTTCACTTTCTCCCCTCCTCTCCCAATCCATCCATCTGCTGGCCGCTCTTTCCTTTCGCCTCCACGAGATACGATATCCTACCGTAATACTGTAATGCAATATCCAATATTCCATACTATTTATTCCATACCATACCATTCCAGACCATCATACCATATAAAATCATCCCCATTACCAAAATAACCCAAATAATCAAAATCTGTATCCCACCCATACCTCCCCTAATTACCACCAAACCAAACCACACACAATCCCCATCCCAACCTTTCCTCCGTCCTCCATACTCCGTACTCCATACCCATACCGCCATATATATATATGTATCCATTCTATACGACCAACCCCCTCCCCTTCCCTTCCCTTTCCCCCTGTATCACACCACCGATATTAACCTTCAACCTTCAACCTTCGCAGAAGGGGAACCGCCACCCCACCCCACTTGTACTCTGTATGCTAGGGATCCGATGTACCCCTATGATGACTACTCCACCACCACGTTTTGTCTTTTCTTCTGCGATTTTCTAGAAGAGAATACTCTCTACATACTGTAATTTATTTGCAGAAAGAGTGTGGAAGGACGGACTTGTTGGTTCCTTAACCTCTCATTGATTATTTATACTCATGATGCTATGTACTAGTACTATGCAGAAAAGGTCAACTCGGAAGAGAACATAAATATCTGTGGTGCATTCAGTGTGTGCCAATGCAATGCGCTTCTTTCTTTCTTCAATGAAATTTTAACATGTTTTTGTTATTCATCTGGTTTAATTTGATTTGATTTATCTGTTTTCTTGCTTGCTACAGTAGCTAGTCATGGATATTTGTATAGATACAAATACCAATTCCAGCACTGTCTTCTTTTCATTCCACCCCTTCCCATCCCATCCCATTCCATGCCCATCCATCCATCCATCCATCCATCCATCCATCCATCCATCCATCCATCCATCCA
>JBBMOJ010000829.1:0-10585 GCA_038090695.1 Sclerotinia spermophila | reverse complement strand
TACCCCCTATACTAAATATCAATACAAATCCTATAATCTTTTAGAATTAAAAAAGAATATTATTATTCGATATATAATTGATTTAGATTCGAAAGGTTTTATATTTAAATATAAAGTAATAAAAGATATAACTAATTATATTCTTAAATTATAAAATATAAAAAAGATTAATAAATAATAAGTATATCGATTTACAAAATAATATATAAAACTAAAAATATATTTCAATTATATTTATAACTATCAAAAAGTTCTCTATAAGGATTTTAAACTTATTAGGGATTAATTCCAACTTATTTTAAATATATAAGCCAAATTTAATATTCTTGATTACAATTTATAGAATTTTAATAAAATCAGTTTTATAATAAGGATTATAAATATTAATATAATTATTATTAATTCTGAGAGATCTAATAGAATTAAAGCTATATAACTAAGTAATTGAGAATAGATAATAGTAATTATATATAGAAATACTATTGGGAATATTATATTTCTATTTTTAATAATATAAAAGTAAATATATTTTTCAAATTAATATATAGAGATTGGTTTTCCTATAGATTAGATTATTAAACTTATAAGTAATAAATAAATAAATAAATAATGAAATAGACTTAGAATAATTGAAATACTTTAATAAATATATAAGAAATCGAATTTAAGGCTGATATAGAATACTAATATTGAATAAGTATAAAAACTACAAATCAATACTATTCCAGAACTATTATAAGGAGAATGATATTATATATATAAGTTTATTATTGTATTCAAATCATTTAATCCAATTTCTTAATATAAGCTGTTTTAGTATCTTAAAATAAGAATATAGTATCCAAATTGAAGGTTTTATAAAAGCTTATATTAATTATATATCGAAGATCGAATTCTTTATAACTTTCAAAACTATATATAAAAGATCAATTACAAATTAGAATATGAAATCTAGATTTCAAGGAATAGGATTAATTCTATTTGATTCTAAAGCTATACTTTCTAAACTCAATATTTATCTTTATATATCTATTCCTCCCCCTATCGATTTAGATTTATAAATCTTTCGAACTCTTTATAATCCTATAAAAACTCTCTCTTAATTAATACTAATTAAATCTCGAATAACTTATTATCAATCAAGCTCCCTTATATTTATATTTGATACTATATTAGCTTTAGCTAAGAATACAGAAAGATTAGTATATAAGAATATATTTTTAGGTATAGAAAACTATATACTTCGAAAAGCAAATAAGACATTAAGTTGATATCAATATATAAAAAAGACTTAATTATAATATAAAGGGGTATTTACTATATAAAATATAACAAATATATTATTTCAAAAAGAGATTGATATTTAGACTCGATATAATAAATATTAAAATAAAGGAAACTCTAATAGGGAAGGGAACTCTAATTAATATTATAGCAAATACGGATTGATAGAGCATAATATAAGAATCTATTAAAATAATATAATAGACCCTAGATTATTAGATTCTTAAAAGTTTTAATTAATTAAATCAATAGTTATTGAATAATATAGATTTGAATATATGAATTGAAGTGAAAGTGGCCCATATAGTGATATGGCCTATATGCATATGAACCACGTGTTGTTGAAGTACGGTGCGGATATTATGTCTACAAGACAATAGATTGAAAGCGGGTCCGAAAGAAGCTTGAATGTATTAGGAAGGCGGAGAAAAGGTGATATATCGGCTTCGCTATTTACCAACCTTGGTTTTGCCGCATACGGATATATCCACGATGGTCGGTATCAAGGGTGGGGTATGGGGTTTTCTTCTTTGCATGGAAAGAAACAAGCTTATGTTTGATTTGACCAGTTGGCGGATCGTATCTTTCCACGATGTAGAAAATACCGATGGGTTTCATCGCTTACCCCTTAGAGTAGGTCACACTGTCCATAGTAAACGACATGATTGGGGGATGAGATTGTTTCCTTATCAGTCAATTATATACGATGTACGAACGCATATGTACGAAACGGACACGGACCAAGTCTTATTCATTATAGGAATTAGCCGGTTGAATATGAATATCAACTAGGATTTGATGAATCCTCAAATCAGATAGGGATACTTTATTGTTGGTGACTTGATTATATAGTTGTTGAAATACTCTTATCTCAATATTCAGACTCTTATTATTGATATAATATTTTTCATATTTATTTGCTTATTAATGATGTCACGGAAATCCCCGTATCACGTGTATCACACATTCACATATACTGACACAATACGATCCACATCCAGGACTATAGATAATTAATTAGCGGTGTAGTATATTCACTTATTTGATTAGTCTATTATATATACTACTCCACTATCTATAGAACCTAGATATAAATCACTATTACTCAATTAGATTACTATATCACTTATATCTATATATATATAAAGGAATAAGATCATTATAATCAATCCCTATCCAGTGGGGCGATAGGAATAGGGTATTTTTTGCTCTAGAGAAGTTTGAGCTTCTATATATAACTAGGCGCTATAATACCAACAACCCACCGCTGGTGGTCCATAGGGACCTTATCATCTCATCGATACTAACAGTAACGAATACTAGTATTCAATTTATTCTGAGGTAGTTCGGTATCTTTTTTAATCGATATCTATCGTTCCTTCAATATATTAAAATTCGATTGATCAAGACTATAAAGATAGCCTCACATATTAGATTAATAATATAAACAACCTATAGCCCATCGGTATTCTATTTACAAAAGGCTATCACTACCTATATACTTTCTGTTACAACGGTCCTTGCAAAGTACCGCGTTATATGACTATAAACAGGTGATAGAGCGTCGAGGAGCTGTAGTGCTCCTGGAGCGCAGTGAGGTCTTTAGCGATCCAGTATATAGGGAGGTCCTAGGGAATAGAATAGAGAACGAAGGTCTATATAAGAGAATGGGTTTCATTACAATATAGAGCTTCGTACTCAAGAACAATCATTAGTTTCATTACTATAATTACAAGAATTACAACCAGTTATCAACTCTATTGAATTCCTACTTAAAGTCTAGTCTAAACCACCTCGAAAGATCTCTAGCCACTTCCATATGACCCTAGAGACAGCTCCCATAACACTTTCTATAACTCTTTATAGAATAGAAGTATAATATAACAGCTAATATAAAATGGGACTCGGATAGACCGGCCCTTTTATAAATGCTAATATCAAAGGCTATTATTAATATATTAATATAATAATCAACTTGACTATATATGGAGTACTTTTTGTCTACTGAACAATACTGACTATAGTTATTCTGATTGAAATCAGTTTATTATCGGGTAAGATTGTATTTAAATAAACGAAGCTATATTTTGTATTCCATCTTCAAATAATCGATATATATTATTTATTAATTAAATATTTCAAGCTATTAATATAAGCGAGAAGTAAAAAGACGAGTATAATACAAAAACCAATTACAAAGATTTAGTGATTTAGTATAATTATTGCTATTATATAGTAACCGAAGCTATTTCGGCCCTACTACTTACCGGGGTGCTACACTAATCCTATAGAAAGGATTAAAAAAAAAGACACTATTAAGGTTTTCAATAAGTAATAGAATGAATTTCTTTTTAATAACTATAACTATCTTTTTTAATAGGTTGGAAAGGAATAAGAAAGAGAGGTGAAATATAGAATACAAGTATATTTTTTATTTATTTATATTTATATTACTTAACGTCTGTAGTGGACCTCCCTAGGGTGTTACGACGGCATCCAACATACCGCATCACATGATCAGGAAGTCACGGGATTAGGGATTCCCACTGGATCCCACTGCTCCCACCTGGTGGGACACAATGGGATCAATAGGACAATAGAGAATAAAGGTCTATATAAAGGAATAGGTTTCATTATAATATAGAGTTTCGTACTGAAGAACAATTATTAGTTTTATTATTATAGTTATGAGAATTGTAATTAGTTATTAACTCTATTGAATTCCTATTTGAAATTTAATCTAAACCATTTCGAGAGATTTCTAGCCACTTCCATATGACCCTAGAGGCAGCTCCCGTAACATAGGGGTATTCAGACGTGCTACGAAAATGGACTAATTTACAAAGTGAGAACTCCGACCAGGTATAGTAATTTATCTTCAAGGCTAGGGGATACAAGTATATAATCTACTAGGATAGGGTATAGATTGTGAAGAACCTAATACACTTCAGAGATCAACCTTAGAATTAAAAGCTACAGATCTAAAGAAAGTATATACACAACTATTATATATAATCAGCTTGAGCTTAGATACTATACTAGCCTGATCGAACAACAATCAATATACATTACATAACACTACCCCCCCCTTTTATAAAGTTTGCTTCAAACTTGTTTTATAAAGAAAGACATAAGTTGAAAATAATCACTAATTATTAAGAAATTCCTAATACATATCATTCATCCTTACCAATTCCCAAACCTCTACTACCAATTCTACCTCCTCCAATCATTCTTCAAAGTATCAACCATTAATTATCTCACCTAAATCTCCATCCTCTTCTAAATCATAAGTTTCTTCCAATCCAGGAAGAACAGAATCTTATTACTCTCGAACTCCTTAATATAGATCAAGATAACAAGCACATACCCAATAAAAAGTACTTCCACATCATACACACGTATTTTCTTTTCGAAGATATATCCTTTCAGCAAAAATGAATTCGGATACACATAAACATAAATATATAGGAGTAAAGCCTTCCTTAATAAATAGACTATCAAAGATATTAAAAGAACCAATAATATTGAGATTACTAATATCTATTGAATCAGAATTCCAAGAATAGAATGGATTCTATAATATTTATAGGATACTGGAGTAGGGTGGATTGCTAAATCTATTCGCTATATATATAATTAGCTATTATATTACCTAAATAAAGTCGGGATACAAATAGGGTAAAATAAGCTATTAAGTAAAACGATTTCTAAGTATAGTATTGAATTCATTACAGAAAATCGAGATTTTATTTGAATCAGGTTAATTCTATTTGTACACTTTGTAAAGAATATATTCGAATTTCGTAATATAAGTATATAGAGAATCAGTTCCTTATTTAAAGGTATATAGCTTGTTTTCAGTTTCCTGAACTTTATTCGAATTGTTGTAGATATAAATAAATTGATTCAAGATTATAATATAATCAAAAGGAATATTCTGATTAAGAGAAAAGAGTTGAGATAGAATTATAGCTTATACCTAGGATTCAAGATTTAGATATATATAATAGAATTGAATTATAGAGTTATTAATCGCTATGCTATCTATTTATAATTTTGCCTTAATTAAAGGTAACTATATATCGAACTTTTGGGAACTACTATTAAACTTTTCTAGATCAAGGAAAAAGGGTTTCGGTTATATAAGGATTAGAACTTGAAAGCGATATTCAAGGATTAGGGAGTGTAGGAAAACGATTTCATTCTTTTAATAAATCACTTCACTATAAAGCTCTCTAATCACAAGATTTATCGAATCTAAATCCATAGCTAAGAATATAAAGAATAAGAAATTAAAGACAATACTAAAGAATCTAATAAAAGGTCTATAAGTATATAAGAGAATAGACAATGAGCCGAGCCAGGAGTATACAGAGTATGTAATATATATGAATGTATGTGTATGTTACTCTATTTCTTATCTAAAGGAGCTTTTAATAATATAAAGAACCCAATACACTTCAGAGATCAACCTTAGAATTAAAAGCTACAGATCTAAAGAGAGCGTGTATGCAACTATTATATATAATCGGCTCGAGCTTAGATGCTGTACTAGCCTGATCGGACGACGATCGATATACGTCGCGTGACATAGATCGCCTCTGGATTCAATTGTATACAAACTAACTCCTATATCTTCAATACAAAGGTAATCGATATATAGTATAGCTTCAAATATCTAATTAAATCCTATTAAGAGTTTATTACAACCCAAATATAGATATATATCGATAGTATATTAGTTATATAGTGTATATATAGCAATATAGTAGTATTACTGTAATAAGTATTCTATAAATACTATAAAGTAATAAAAACCTAAAATATTAGGATTAAATAGACCCCGGGCTATATTAGTATTGCTGGTAATAAAATAGTAGATTGTTTAACTAATAAAGGTACTTTTGGTTTTATAGATATCGATATTACTTAATTACTTATAATTAATAGAATTTATTCTGAATTCTATATAAGATGTTATTCATTGGAGATATTATAGTAGCAATTTACTAATATCAAGATCTCTCTGATTTATAAGCCTTAGGAATCAGACTATAATACAAAAAAGCTAGTACAATTGAAGCTCCCTAGAAACACATTATATAGATTATTAGTGATAAAGATTGGCTACAACGATTTCGTAATCTATTATGAAAGGTTTAACTATTTAATAAATAAGCAGGAATACTTTTATAATAGTTCAAAGGTATTTCTCCATTTCTTTGAATACCTAGTCAACAATCGATTGAAAGCTGAATAGCTATAAACACTTTTACACCTTTGATTTATTGGTGATATAATAATTTATATTATAAAGTTTACTAAAGGTCCAAACCTATTCGCCCAACTTTTCAATAGATTGGGATTCTACTTTCGGATTTACCCCAGCTTTGAATGAATAATAATTAGTAAACCCTCCAAATTACTGGAAAACTACTTCCTACCTTCTACAACTTTCATTTTCTAATCTATATCCCCTCTAATCCTTCAAAATCTTCTATATATTTATCAACCCCTGAGTGTAAACAATATAGTTAGATGCTGGCTACCTATTCACACCCTATTACCTTCCCCTTCTCTAGAAAGAGAATACTTTCCACTCTTTCTATATATTAAAGGACCGGGCCCCGTCTGAAGATACTAATATATAAACAATCACTTCAAAACAAAACCAGATTATATTTATAAAAGAGCAAACAGCCCCTAACCTTAAAGATAAACTACTATATTTGATTAGAGTTTTTGTTTTATAAATTAATCCATTTTTATAGTATATCTGAATACCCCTAGGGAGGCCTACTACAGATATTAAGTAATATAAATAAATAAATAAATAATCAATCCCTAAGTTAATCAATCTTATATATCTCTATTATTACTTTTCTCCAGCTCTTAAAGTAACTAGTAATATAACTATCCTTCGTAATAAATACTAATATATAAACTATAAATAAGAATAATATCAATTTTTATATTTTCATTATTTATTAATAGATTATTAATAGTCTTATAAGTTACTTTCTTTTCTTTTAATATGAAAGGGAATTTTATTATATTAGACAATTTTAAATTTCTTTTTTTTTCTTTTTTAAAATAGTGGAATAATTTCCTAGTGAGTCGATTTATATTATTATATAGTTCATTAATAGTCCTCTAGGGCTTATTATTCTAATCTATTATTATTATTCTAAATATATTTCTATTATTACTATAAACAATTATTATAACTTTAATAAAGATTCCAATTCTTTTTATACTTATTATTATACGCAATTGAAAGTATACCATCCGATTTTTCACTATTTCATTCCCAATATAAATCTGATATATCTGTCGGAAATAGACAGCAAATTGCGTATAATATGATAATATTATATATGAGTGGCTATATGATAACTTTATACTAGATAGATAAAGTTGCTATCTATACTCTAACGAAGAGATATATATAAGGGGAAGCTAAAGGTATATACTACTAAATGGTATATAGTATATATGATGTCCAATATCCCTTTTATAATAGGAATACTACTATTTAAACTTATAGATTTTAGCTGATTTATATATAAATTATGAAGAGTCTTATTAACTCCTATAACGGTATTAGCTTCCCAAGCTATCTATAGTATTTATATCTCCTATGGAGTTCGAATACCCTATAATCTTTTATTATATTATAGTATAAAAGTATTCTTAGCTTTTAAGCTTTATTCCCTTACCTATAATAAATAAAATAATGAACAATAATCTAGCCTTCCAAATCCAACCCCAATCCTTTTCTATATATAATAAAACCAGGATAAATTAACTACTTTATAAGTATATCGGCTGTTTACTCAATTCCTAGTATCCATATAATATAAAGCCTTTTAACTTCTAATATATCCTTTTAAATATAATATTTTATTTATTTATTTATTTATAGTGATTAACGTCTAATATCTGACCTCCCTAGGGGTATTCTAGATATACTTATAAGCGGGCTTGCAAAGCACTAATACTTCAGCCGCTTATAGTAATGTAATAATAATTAATCGAATACTTATTATTCCTAGTATTCCTTTACTTAATTCTATATATAGCAGCCCAATAGTTGTCTTGTTTTTATAATTATTATTTTAATCTATAGGTCTGGTTATTATATATTATTTGGGTATTAGTAGGTATAAGGAGTGATTATAATTGATTGGGAGAGTGCTTATAGTATATATAATTAATCGATACAAAGTTTTAATTATTATAGTAAAGTATTCTTTTTTATAATAGGTAAATGGAGTATAAGAGTTGTATGTTTTATATGAAATTTAAATAGATCTGAGAATAGAATCTAGATCTAGAAAGAAGTTTGATAAGACTATTTTGAGATTATAAGATATACTTTATATATACAACTATATTCTATTCGATATGAATCCAATTAGGTATAAGTGATTAATTAATTTATATTTTATTATTAATTGAGTATTGAAAAAAGTATTAAGGGGATTTGTTATTATTATAAGAATAGGTGTTATAACTATTTTCATAATTGAATTTTATATAATAAGTTGAGAAATCGCTATAACCAATTTGTATCATTAGAAGCTGATATAAAATCCTATAAGGGAGCTTAAAGCTAAGTGGTTCTGAGGTATTATATATTAGTTTCTATATATAATATATCTTAGAGATTAGGTTTTTCTTTATAATCCACTATATACTTTCTGAAAGTTGGTATTTGTTTCTAAGGATTGAATATATACTGTTTATTATAAGCAGAGTTGATAAACAGATATCTATTAGTCTTATTATACCCCAATTGATTAAGCGATTAATAGTCTTATTACCTTTTATCTTAGTATATCCCAAAGACTATCTATTGGTATTACTATTGGGGAATGGTGAAGCCAATATAGTACTATGCTTTAGTTATATATTGTTATATTACTTAAGGATCTTAACTAAAAAGCTATAAATCTATTTAATATAGTTGCTAAAACTATACTGAGATATTAGTATAATTATATAATCCATATTCCAACATTAGCAACTCTTTAAGATCGTTGAACTTATACCTCTTAATTGTTCTTTCTTATATCCAACCTTTTTATCTCTCCTTCTCCCCTTCCCTTCTTACCAATGTTCTAGTCTTTTTTAACCCATTCTATAATTTTGATCTTAATACTATTATTATTAATTAGGTTCTTGAATATTTAATAGGGTTTTGACTTAATCATTGTGTCGGTAGGATTAGATTCTTTATCAATCTATTTAATCTCTATAATCTCTCTATTCTCGTATACCTATCAAATAACTATAATGTCGATTATTAATCTCTTTTCATTAATAATATCAAGTTTTATAAAACAATTATAGAGTGATTTTGAATTGGTATATATAATTAGTGGAATCTTATATTATATAAAGATATTGCCGATTATATCTTTTATTACTATACTAATATCAAACCCTAGAACTATTCTATAAAGTTCCAATACTAACACATTTCTTATAACTCACTTACATTTGATAGATAACCAATATATAGTATTCGCTCTATTGTTTTTATCCATTAGTACTACAATATATCTAATCTAAAAGGACAAATCTTGATTATTAGCAAAGAATGTATTTGTAAATACTATCAATTTAAGAGAATCGATATCTAATAGGACGAATTTCAGGTCTCTCTCAGAATTATCGATTTACTATTAGATATATTTATTAAGTGATTTTGTATTATCCTTTTTCAGATTTATAATTTATATTATATATAATAAATCAAAGATTACTTCCAATTGATATATTATTACTATATATACACCTTATATACACTAGGCAATATATTGATCCTTTACTATTATTACTTTTCTGACTTTTCCTTATATTCTATATATATCTATAAGTTCTAATTTAATAAGTTGTAGGTTCTTATATTATTTCTCTTAATTAAGATATATCAAACCGTTATTATTTTGGGTAATCAAGCTGCTATTAAACTTAAGGGGTTTTATGATAGTGAGTGTTTCGCAATCTTTAATAAGTAATTTGGTTTTATTAAGTTTGGATTACTTTCGTTCTATGAATACTATATCTACTACTATTAGTATATCGTTTGTCTGAAGTTTAATAACTATAAAACTTGGGTTATCTTTTATTATATATAATAGATATAGATTGTAGATTGATTATATTATATCTAATATATTAGTATAGTATTTATAGTATATATTAAATTAATGATTATTTACTTTAGGAATACTATTGTTACGACGGGTAACAGTGGATCACGTGACAGGACGTTGGAGCCTTTGGAGCT
>JBBMOJ010000828.1:0-10627 GCA_038090695.1 Sclerotinia spermophila | reverse complement strand
CTCCCCTAACCTCCGACTCCGCATTTAATTTTTTACCTCATAACTCATACCCTTTCACCCACAAACCAAACAAGCCAACCTCACAAACATCCAACGCCCCCCCCCCCCCCCCCCCCGCCCCAGTTCTCAATCCCCATATCAAACTATCCGCTACCCACTACCGCAAGCCCTCTCCACCCACAGCCTCGCCACAGCCTCATCATTACTATCACCATCAACCTCGCTCGATCACCACCTTTTTCAGCATTTCTCCCTTTTTTCCAATCCCATCCAATCCATCAATCCCCTCCCCCTCCCCTCCCTTCACTTCTCCACTTCTCCACCACTGCACCGAGCCAAGCCAAGCCAAGCTGAATCCCACACACCGAGCAAAGATTCGCTCGATCTATACATTGCAGAACCATAACCATTCACCGAAGATCATCATTCTCACTCACACTCACACTCACACTTATCCTTATTCTCTATATTATCTACTCTATTGCATATCTTACATTACACAATGCATTACGATACATTACATATTCCTCTATCAATCAATATACAATCCCCTACTGATTCAATTAGCCAGCATCACCACGTGCATACGTATATACTATTCCATCCATCACCTACCATCACATACCATACCATCCCTACCATACCATCACATACCATACCATCCCTACCATACCATCCTACCATACCATCCCTACCATACCATCCTACCATACCATCCTACCATACCATCCCTACCATACCATCCCTACCATACCGTCCCTACCATACCATCCCCCACCCCCAAATCATCACCACATCTAGCCTCCGACCTCCCCAAGACGAAATCAAGAATCAACATGGTGGGAATGAGAAAAAACAACAACAACAGAGAACGTAAGCATGCTAGCTATACACCTGACTGCATGTGCTATGCACCACGGATAGCTGCATATCCAAATTACCCATCTAATCTATGCGTGTAAGAAAGCCATTTTGCGGGATAATCAACCGTGGCTTTCTTTAGCAAGAAGGAGATTGGTCAATTCATGAATGTATTATAGCTATGATTGAATGTATTTCAGGGGCTCTTTTGAGATTAAGATGGTGTGATTTGATGCATGTGATATGATTATATCGTGATTTTATACAAGATGGAGAAAAAAAACCCCCCCAGCTAACTGGGGATGTCAAGCTCCAAAATGACGCACACTGTTATGAGATGTCACCTTTCGGATACCGGCTAATTTGATTCGGCCAAACAGCTTACCACTGTCATCTGAAAATCATCGTCACCTCGCATGCGAGATGCAAAGTGTAAGTATCCACAAGGGACCTTGCAAGAACCGAGACACTTATCTATGTATGTAGATCCTTGAATTCATATACAAAGCTAAGAAATTCATGCGCCTCGGCATACATAACATCTCACGGCTACTTGCGTATACGGTGAAAGGTCAAGCTGGAAGGATTGCGATGCTATGCAATAATTTCTGTTCCAGTCCATGTTACTTGGCCTAATTTATGCGTGATTGAAAGAAGCTGAATTAGATATATCATATCTAATCATGATGAAGAAACAATGATTGTGATCGGATAAAAGATGAATTAGAAGGAAGGAACGGTAGAAGGAACGGATACTTGCATTGGTTGCGAATTATTGGAGACTTCTTCTTTCCCACGGTAAGGATCAATTGATACTTCATCAACTGGTTCCATGGCCTCGGGAGGGTGTACTTGGGTATGATATTTCCGCCTTGAGGAAAGTTGTCGAGTCATCTCGCCACTTGGGGAACTAGTTATGTAGTATTTCAGTTCGTATAGCGGATACGCACATATACGGGTCCTGCCCGACTCCGACGAACGAAACGGCGTTATAATATGTAATCCAACCTTCAACCCCGAGAAAAATGGTATGATAGATCATATCTTATCTGTTTTGAGATTATTTAAGAACAAATCGCAAATGCAGGGACCATACAGTGTGAGATCAGAAAATGTGCATAGAGGCGGTGACGTGCGATTTATCATATTTTCTCCGATGATGCAGCCAGTCAACTGTGCAGAAAGTCGATAACCATATGAGAATGTCTGTGGTCAAAGAGCATCTGTCGATAGATCAATGCGAAGGTTAGAGAGTAAATTACAATGAGTGACACAGAATGAACTGATGTGGTAAAAAATAGGTGAAAGCGTACATTACAACTTTCAGGGTTTGATCTTCCTCGACAGATTCGCTCGAAAAGAGAGAAAGCGTTTAGCTAGGAAAGGAAATGGAGCCCCTGGTTATCTCAGTTTCCTCTTTACACCTTGGTATCTTGCACGAAAGCTTCGTGGCTAGCTCTCATTCGGCCTACGTGAAAACAAGACTCCTTTCCTACTACTCGAGGATTCATTATTGTCATCACGACACTTGGCGTGACTCCCACTGAATGCGATCTTCTATTCTCAAACACCCTTGATAACCGCACATGATGATAACAGTAAATCAAAATGAATAACAATCCCTACATACTTATGTAGATCATCCTATACATATGACATCTCGATATACAACTTGCAGTCGACGAGAGTTAAATCGAACGTATGGAACGTTCCTATCGATTCCACATTTTCGAGGGGTGGTTGCACAGCGTCTCACACGCACGACATAAGTCGTTGCATATTAGCGAATAGATGAATGACCAAGTCAGCCACTTAGGTCGTAATCCCGAGTTACGGCTAACTGCCTATTATGTGCATGATACCTCGAGGTCTCCGGAACGGCGCTTCATATGGTAAATAATAGGATTGGTTGAACCTACAGATTTGCTCCAAAAAAAAACTATCTTGAAAGGTATGAATGATTGTTTTGAGAACTGGCAGTCTAGTTTTGTGGTAGGGCATTCAGAAAGCGTGGGAGGTAGGTCTTGGAATGGGGTGAAAGGCGCCACTAAGCTGTTTGATGAACCCGGTGGTTTGGAGCCAATTTATATGCAGTAAAAATAAAGTACTACACATCGGTGGTGTTTTATCCGTCAGTTTAGTGTGTGTAGAAATTGTGCCATCAGTTGAGCCGTCCCTGTCCTACCCCTTTACGACTAACGGTACCGAATTCTTGATTTTATTTAACAAAGACATCTGAAAGAATGACAGGTACCACGAAGTACCCACGAGTCCAGGGCCATTCGGGAGAGATGTTAGTTGTGTTACTCGCGCAAATATTGTAACTTTGCTCTTCCAGTACCTCGCCTTTGTTTCGCAGCGGCCGTTTTTGCCCTATATGTATTGCCCCGTCGAATTTTTGAGTTAAAAGCCACATTCATCTGTAGAACCTCTATGATTATGGAATCTCACATGGTGTAGAGGTCCAGTCCGTTGGGAAATCGAAAATGACAGAAACAAGCCCCTCCGCAGTCGTCGGTAGTGATGGCGTAATCAAATTAACCCCCAAGTTTTTATTGTAAAGTCATCAGTATGTTACTGGCATATACATCAGGAGGAACATCAGATCAGCAGACCATTCTGAGCCCCTCATAAATTGCTCTTGCTTTGCGAGTAGCCAATGATGGCATGGAAGGCAGAGATACACGAGAAGAGGACAAGAATTTGCCTCGTTTTAATATTTCAAATAAGAGCGGTGAGGCCTTGTAAGGAAAGCGGTGCCTAATACCATGTGCATGGAGCTATCCGGGTGAATTCTCACGATATCTGATGATGAGTATTGGTTTTTTATTTTGTATTTGCAAAAAAGAGCTGACGGTGAGGAAGCAAAGTGCATGGGGTGGGATTTGACTGACCTCTCGCTGAAAAAATGTGGGGGGTTCTATCCTTGATGGGAGCTGATGGTAGATGCTAGAGAATCTGATATGTATAAGAGGAATGGAGATCACCGTAACAAGGTGAGAAATTCGGAATCCGCACAACTCAACTCCACTTTATAGTTCGAAGAAATTGTGCTTTACTTCTACAGCCACATATAAGCTGAAAGACTTCTCCGGATTATTGGAAGTTTTCCATCTTTGACATCATCCAAAGTTTATCTATCTTCACATACCATAATACCCTCACCACAGTTGAGCAGCATCCAAACTTTCCATCCTCAATTCTACAATGTCGTACTCCAGCGAAGCATATAACTGCTGTTTTAATGGCAATGTGTTGGAAACATGCCAGTATTGCGGCGGTTCCCCACGACTGTATGTGATCATTTTCCAATACCTCTATGACAAGCTTCACTTCCACCTTTTCTCAAATTCATAGATTCTAACAAGATATCTTAGACCACCTTGCCCTGGTTGTAAGGGCAGTGGAATTTCTCACAGCCCTTGTCCATACCACTCTGCTTCTGCGAGCAGTTATTCCAATAACCTGCATGCTGTACCATCTCATAGAAGTCGGGAGGTGAGGCGCTCTTCTGGAAGAAGCAAGAACAGCAACAGTAGCAGAACTGTCAGGTGATTGGGCTCCTGATGTATTACGAGTCGGGGATAGGGATGGTTTTTATCCTTGTCAGATTTTGGCGTTGATTGTTTCTGATGATGTCGGTATCAAATGGATTAGCAGTTCACCCGCTGGTTAAAACTGAACTTGGAGGACGGAATACTCGTCGTAAAAATTATCCTTAGCGTCAGTTTAGGATTGATTAGAGATTTGGAACTATGAAGCAAGGAGGCCACATTTCAGGATTTTCAAGGTTAAAGTCTGGCGAATAGGTTCCGGTCATGCATGTCATTTCGAGGGTTATTCAGGACGAAATACACGGAAAGAGATGGATATACCGGAGCTGGCTCATCATTGGGTACCATTGAGAACGATCGTTGGAAGAAATGGAGTTGGAGGTTGCGGAATTTCCACGGCTTCGGGACGATAGATATCTATGGTCAATCCGTCGGGATGCAACGAATCGGTCGGGTGTACCGTGGCAGTTTTGTGACTCGGAATACCGGACAACGGCATGATGGGAGTTGATGATTCGAAAACATTCTCAATTGCGAATACCACACTTTCAGAAACCAATCAAAAGAGAATCTCAACAGGCTATGCCATCGAAGGAGGGCGAGAATTCTTTTGTTGGCGTTAAGGAGCATTTTTTAATATTCTTTCCTTGTGGTTGACAGCAAGATTCAGTATTACCTCAAGATTAAGACTCGGACACACAAACTTCAGTGGTTCGATCGAACTTGATGCGTCAACCTATATCAGCCTTGAAATTGGCCACGTGGGAGGTCTTTGTGTCTTTTTTACTCTCCACTCGCAGTGTTTGTTTATATGAGAGGTCTTGATTTGGTCGGCCTTGTTGAACAAAGCACAAGGAGCATGGATGGCGTACAAATACGGAGATTTGTCAGGGGGTTATTTCTCCAGGGTGCTGACGGTGAAAAAGCGTACTGCATGATTTTCGCAAGTATGGGGAGTGCCCTTGGGGGCTTTTGATGATTGCGGATAAAATGAATGAATTCTCTTATGACCATCCACATGTTTTGAATGAATGAATATGATTCGGTGTTCGAGATTGTATTCCAGATGAGTTCCTGTTTTTTTTTCCATCGACTGTTCTCGCTTCCAATGAGTATTAAATACGCCACACAGGGGCACGACATACTTCATGGTAATAGCGCAAACGCGTGTGAATAATTGTAGCACTGCGACCACGAGCCAACCAGCTTATTGACAATAAGTTCTTTCACAAAAGGTTCCCATTAGGATAAGAAATCCTCCACCCCTTCCCCATTTGACCATTGATGTCGTCCTCATTTAGTGAATATCATTAGATGTTGTTACCAAACACACGCCATATTTGTGATTTCCATAAGTCCACCAGGGAAATGCGTGCACGGCATATTCGAATCCACTAATGAAAGCAGCCTTTTTTTCCATTGGTGCCAGCACTTCCACACGCTTTTCTGGTGAACCAGTGACGATATTCTATAGGTTTCCTTGTGTAGTTTGCTTGATCCCCAATGAAAAGCGATAGGGCACTTCCATTGGCAAACTAAGTATAGAGTATCTATCTCCGAAGGTGTCAGAAAATACAATATCTCGATATAAAGTCAGAACGGTTGAGTAGTGTGACATAACATTTGCTGCCGTACATGTATGCAGCTTGTCAATATAATGTTCCGATGTTATGGAACGGGCCATCTGACTGATATTATTCCCAAGAAATGTAATGATTCATATGGGAGACGGAGGCCAAACGAATCATTTGATCCATTATCCGTCGCTGGTTGCATTTTCTCTATTCTGCGCTTTTTCGCATTTACTGTATGAAAGTCGGTATTGCAATATCCTATATTGTTGCACCCCTTGCCACAAAATTGAACAAATTTATATGCATAGTTGTGACATGATCGTGGAGATGTACCATACATGTTCGGTGCGATTAATTCATCTCATCGATTTTAATGAGCCGATAAATTCCGCAGCGTGTCGATGAAAGTGGTGCTATATGACAAGAATATGTGAGTGATGGCGATCAGGTACATCATAAGCCACATTCCGTACCCCTCTGTATTCTCAGTATTCGGATTCGTCAATAGAGATAGAAAAGAACAACACCGGTCAAGTAAGTAAAACAAGGAAGGGGCGAGCCACTGAGTATCAGCGCGATACCACAGTCACGCGTTTTCCACTGATCCTGTTGCACCACATTGAAGAGAATGATGATTGCAGGGTTCGATGAAGAGTATAAGAGGATTGGCTGATGAGATAATATGGTCTGATCGAAGGGAATAAATACATCTGCATGTGAATGTCAGCATATGTATCTAGTCAGTATGAATGATTCTAGTGGTACAGAAATGCCTCGTTTCAATAATGTCCTGATTCTTTACCTTTGTAAGAGAGCTACACTTGCAACGGTACAAATTGAACATTGTATCTAGAGCCTTTTGATCTACATCAACACTCTGTAGGAAGTAGGAAGAGTGATATTTTGAGTTCGCCCTTTGAGACTGATGTACTATGCAAGAATCATTCCTTGATTCGTTTCACTCTTATGTGCTCGAAAATTCACGATGAAGAATGATGTTAGAGATTTGCTCAAACCTGCGTGTTGAGCAAAGACCGCCCGCCACTTAGCGTTGGGGCTCCTGCCTACCCAAAATGCAAAATTGCCATCATTTTAAGGTACGTACGTATTGCTCCTTCCTTGGCTTTCATCATCTCCCAAAACGAAGTTAGGGAAAAGCCTCACGAGAAACATACATACATGAGTGAGCGTGTGTCTTCACCGACGAATGAATCTAAATATAAAAAAGATGGGGATGGGGAAGGGAAATACCAAACCCGGCGTTTCAGAACTTCAAACACGATGTGATGTAGTGATTAAAATTATCCATCCACACGGTTGACGAAAGGAATCGTGTACAGTACTGTACTAAAATTGAATTTCACCTACCTAGGCCGCCCCATTGAAGCATTGAATGAATGTGGGTATGTATGTATCCTCTAGGATCTTTCATATATTCATATGAATGGGTAGTACCTGTCATGGAATGTTTCTGTTTTATAAGGAACTTGAAAAGGAGTGCACGAGTGGAATGAGTGTGGAAAGTGTGTACAAATTGTGCGTTATTATTGGAGAGAACAAAGTAAACGAGTGTACAAAATGTACGTTTACCCTCGCTCTCGGAATACTCAATCTCCTATTCAAACCTCGGTATTCCGGATATGAAGTCTGAGTTCAAAATGGAGTCATTTTTATTATTAAAGACGCAATGCTGAAAAGGGTTAACAGTGGCAGATGACTATCGTACAGTATTGCTTAAAAAGCAAGAGTCTAGTCTCGACCATCAATCGCTCCATCTTGCGTTTCAACTCCTGATCGTTGTCATTCTTGTCTAATGCATATTTGTGGATCGCATGAAAATTTCTTCCATGGGCGTTAAGATTTTGCGGGGGAACAACAAGGGAACAACAATGAAGTTGGTCTCTGGGGTGGTGTTTTCTTTCAGCCCTGTTGCTATCTACATCGGTAAAGGGGGGGGGGGTTGGCTGGTGAGGGAGGTGGTGGGGAACAGATTAAAAGTTTTCAGTATGTTGACATCACTGAGAAATCTCTTCTCAGGGTTTGACTCTTAATTATATGGAGCTTGGAGGTTGTAAAGATTTATGTATGGTTCACTCTAATTGAATTAGGGCATTGAAATGGTAGATGACTGAGACTTTGAGCCATCAAACCATCAAACCATCAAACCATCAAATCATCAAATCATCAAATCATTCCATGGCCCTTGTCAGCACAATACAAATCTTGAGATTCCATAGGACGGTACCTGAAAATCTAAAGCCGAGCGGAGAATTTTGAATTGGATACAGATACCACTACAGGTATACCGAGGTAAATCAGCCAATTGGCGGTAAGACGAGACTCTTTCGTAGGTTCCCCGGATACAACTCACACCTGCAGAGGATGAGTAGAATGTATATATATATATATATATATATAGAGGGAGAGAGGGAGAGAGAAATTGATGAGATCTGGGATGGCTATGGCGTATATGGCATGACATGTATAGTGATATACTTTAGACATTGACCGTACCGGACCCTACCGTACCGTACCACACACACCACATGGCCATTTAGTAAATTGAACGAGCGTAAACTTTGTCATTCATCCATCGACTTGACAAGTTGGCATGCAGATGCAGAGCAGAGTAGATCTGAAGCGAAAGGGCTGACGAAAGATTCAAACTATCCCTCTCACACTTTCTCATCATGTTGCAAGATCGACTGGATATCCGAATTTCAATTACCCCCAGCTTTGCTCAGAGACAAGGGACCAGACATGAATGACCAGGATAAAACAGGACAAGGATAGACAGGGAGAAAAAGTCAAAAATGATCATTTTTCTAGGATTTACATACAAAGTAAAGGGAAATCGAAGGATCTAGCATTTAATGATTTCGTAATAGTAACCACAATATTCATCACGAGTGTTGGGGAGGACTTGGTTCTTGGTTCTTGGTTCGTAGATGGATGGTACGTGCGAGAAATTGTATGGAAAATGACTTCGTATATCGTAAAAGTTCCTTAAGGTTGATTTTAATCCATGTTCATTTGGCTTAGTTCACGGCAAAGCGGTTACCTTTAACTGCAAGGTGTCAAACATCGTGAGTTTTTTTATATTATGGTGTATAGTGAGTGTAGAAGGATGAAAAAATTGGTAATTTTGAAAGAGATTCTTGGAAAAGGAAACAAAGAAAAACAACTTTATTTATTTATTTTTAGTTTTAGCTAGATGACTCGTATTGGAGCGTAAAAGAGTCACCTGCTTATATACTTACTATACGAGTAACTAGTTATATGTAGGTATATACAAATGAGGAGTAATTAAGAAATGTATTAAAGAAGAAAAAAAAGGATATAAGAAACGTTGGCCCACATTCCTCGATGGTTTTTTAAATATATCAGTTTAATATCATACTACTATACTATTACTACTACTACTACTCTTACTACTACTACATACTCAAACAATTAGAAAGCTATTATAGTTTCATCATTGATTCACTTCTATAACTTGAACGTTTCCTACAAACCAATACCCCACCATCAAATACTTTCCTACAGCACCTCATCAACAAACCTTCCAAAACTCCTCATACCTTTCAAATACCATCAAATCACCCCCAAAGCATCAAACAAACCTCAATCATGACCACCCGCTACCAAGTCACCGAGCCTCACCCTCACGTCGCCACATCCTCTTTCATCCATTCCGGGCGCGGCGGCGCAGGAAACACCTTCAAAGCCCCCAAAACCACCAACGGCAGCGACGCCCGTGGCCCCGCCTCACTCTTCACCCTCGGGCTTCCCCAAACCTCATCTAAATTCAGCAGCGGACGCGGCGGCGCCGGCAATATTCTCCCGAGCTCGAAAAAAGCCCCATTTTCCTTCGACGAAGAACTCGAACGTCAAAGCACGCGCGAAAAGAAGATGAGCGAAGGAGGCATGTGGCACGTTGGACGCGGCGGAGCGGGAAACTATACTAGTGGTCGAGCGGCCAGTGAGCGCAAGAGCTCGACCAGCTCGGAGGATAGTAATGGGAGTATAAGAAGTGTGCGGAGTGGTGGGTTTCTGGAACGGTGGACGTCGAGAACTTCGAATAGGTCGGCGTAGGGTGCATGGGGGTTTGTTACGAGATTTATGGTTTTGGGGCTTTTGCGGATACGCTCGCATGCATAGGGGACTCCACTTTCTACATACCAATCCATGGATATGGTAATGGCAATGGCGTTTCAAGATTTTACTTCACTACTTCACTACTTCCCTCCTAATTACATATTCCACACCACACCACACCACATCGCATTCACATATCGCATTCCACAAACGGCGCAACAAAACGGAGGGAAACGGCAAACGGCGGGCAGGCAGGCAAGGAAACGAGACACACACAAAAAGTTATTGATTGGACCTTCGGATGGAACTATCTTATTAGCTAGCTTGTAGAAACTACAGTAGCTTTCATGAATTTTTTTCCATTTTTCATTTTTCGATGGAGCGATGGGCGCTGTATTGTATTTTATCGTATTGTATTATATCGTATGGCCCCAGGTACCGATTTTTGTAATACCCTGGAGTTTTTATATTGGGAGAGAAAGAAAGAAAGTGTTACGGGAGCTGCCTCTAGGGTCACGTGGAAGTGTCTAGAGATCTCTC
>JBBMOJ010000827.1:0-10637 GCA_038090695.1 Sclerotinia spermophila | reverse complement strand
CCCCAAGGCTCCCTCATGTGACACGCGAATGTATCAGGTGATGTCTGTCGTAACATCTACCACCACAGGAATATATATATATTCCCACCCCCATCCATCTCCGTATAAAAAAAACCACACATAACTAATCCATTTCACCTCCAAGAAAATACAAACTATTATTTCAAAATAAACAAAGTAAGATTACAAGAAAGAACTTTCGTTATACTATACACACATACACACACACTACAATCTAACTCACATATTTCCACATACTCATCACTAGCATACCAATCCCTCACTATACCATTAATTTTCCAAACCAAGCCTACATTTTTACAATTTATACTACCAATACCGAGTTTTCCAAAAGCGAAGATAAGTACAGTATCTTAATTTAATTATTCTCCTACTACGGAAAGTCTAAAATATTACCCTTATACTACGAAAATTGATATGATTTTATTCTTATTGTTTGTATAAGAAGAATACAGATAACATAATACCCACTTCTCATTAAGATAGCGAGTCCTAATTGTCATATATTGTATTCTGTCTTAGGGGCTAGTTATATACAGGTAGAAGCAATCCATATATATGGATTGCTACAAGGCTAACGCCTTCGCATTCGCCTAGTAGATTATTAAGCTGAGGTATATGACTTAAGGTTATTTACTATTATTCATACACTTATACTATTTAGAATTTAGTTTTAATAAATTAGATTCTATTATAGATTCTGTGAGAGTTAAGAATAGCAATAAATCAACTAGTTATCTGTAGTATAAGACTTTTTATTACTTTTCTAAAACTTATAAAAACTCTTCCTTTTATATTTGTGTATACCCTATTGTTGGATAGGTATAGATCCGAAAGCCTGATACTAAAACATAGGGTATATTCGTTTGAGTCCTATTATCGAGTCTGTATACCCTGATAGTCTGATATCTTTCGACGCACAATACTCTTCACTAGAATTCCGTAACAGATTCTATACTTCTACTATAGATTCTAGCTTTCTATTATAGATTCTATACTTCTACTATAGATTTTAACTTTCTATTATAAACTATAGATTCTAGCTTTCTATTATAAACTATAGATTCTATACTTCTACTATAGATTCTTGCTTTCTAAAAAGACTCTTTTTCTTTCATCCCTTTTCTTTTGAAAGAATTTTTTTTATAGTATTCTCCTCCTTATCTAGAATCTAGTTTATTTAAAACTAGAATCTAAATAGTATGAGAGTAAAAACATACTAATTTTTGTAGTATAAGAGTAATATTTTAGACTTTTCATAATATGAGAGTAATTTTGTAAGGATTAAGTGCAGCAATGAATCAACTAGTTATCTCTAATATTATCGGAAACAGAAAAAGATTTTGTTGTTACTAGTATACTGCTTAGTATTATATATATATGACTTCCAACAAATATAAGACTTTTCATTACTCTTCTAAAAACTATACAAACTTTATAATTTATATTCATATGCACTCTATTATCAATCTGATATTAGTATATAGATTCGAGGCTATAATACTCGAATACTTATTTAGGTCCCGATCTTAAGTTTGTGGTCCCCGATCATAATTCCATAAGATCCGAGTGCTTGGCACTGTTGATGCACGATCCTCTTTCGCTAGAATGTCCGTGACAAATTTAATCTTAAATTCTAATACTATACTATAACAGAAAATATCGAGTAGTGTAGTATCATCCGATGTATTTCTAATCCCACATTATGAATGAATCAATCAATCCATGCATGTCTTCATTCATTTTCCCCTCCCTATCTATCATCTCCCGCTTCGAATCTCTAATCAAATCCCATGTCCCCCTTATATCTAGCCATAAAGCCAAAGCCTAATATAATCCCCCCCAAAACGCCATGGCAATGCCAAAAAAGCCCCTCTCTATTTATAGTCTCATGACCACATCAGGAAGAGAAAAAGGGAAAAGAAGTGAAAACTCCCATGAGGTATCGCTGCGTAACGCTGATCACATGCGTGTGCAACCATTAAAATGAATTTCAAAAAATTTCAAATCCCACATCCATATGAGACATCCGAGGATTTCCTTTCTCTCCCAAGGCCCCGTCATCTCCCTACTTATGTTTTCCCAAACTCTGCAAGTTGACCAACTCCGAGTATCTACCTCCCTTATGTATCAATTCGGAATGTGTACCACTCTCTACCACTCTCCCTTGATCGAAAACATAGATACAATCCGCCTTCTGAATCGTACTCAATCTATGCGCAACAGCAATTGTAGTTCTCCCCTTTGCCGCCTTATCTAATGCTGCTTGCACAACATGTTCACTCTCGGAATCCAAAGCACTAGTAGCTTCATCCAACAACAGTATTTTAGGATCGCGAAGTAAAGCACGAGCGATAGCGATTCTTTGTTTCTGACCACCAGACAGCATACTACCTTTGGAACCGACAACTGTAGAAAATCCTTCTGGAAGTGACATGATGAAATCGTAGATATTAGCCTCACGACATGCGAATTCGATTTCCGAGTCAGGAACATCTTCGCGGTCGGCTCCAAGAAGCATATTTTCACGGATCGTGCCTTGGTAGAGGGTTGGTTCTTGAGATACGAGAGCAATATGCGAGCGGTAATCACTAATATTCAGAGATGAAATCTCTTTGCCATCGACATAGATACCGCCAACAAGAGGATCATAGAAACGTTCGAGAAGAGCGATAGTGGTAGATTTACCGCAACCGGAGGCACCAACCAAGGCGATGTACTGTCCAGGCTTGACTTGAAGGTCAAGACCACGAAGGACTGGCTGTTCTGGACGAGTGGGGTAGCGGAAATGAACATCACGGAACTCAACATATCCTTCCATAGACTCCATACGCTCCCCATCCGTGGACCAAGAGTCTATAGCCGGTTGGCGATCAAAGAGAATCTTGAGTTCTTGAGCAGCTTGTTTGGCTTTGCCCATGTCCGCTGAGATTTGTTAGCATGTTACTTTGGATGATAGATGGATGAGATGACTTACGCGCAAAGGAAAAGATGGTTCCAGCAGATTGAGCACCAAAGATGACAGCCGAGAAACAGACGAAGAATTGAAACATCGTGTACTCCTTGTTGGCAATGCGTTGACCACCATACCAAAATCCAAGTGCAACACAGACGAACATCAAAGATTGAGAGGCAGCATAAAGCAGTGAAGATTTCAAAATCGATACCAAACTCTTTTGTTCTTGGGCCTTGAGGGAATCAGTATAGTGAGCGAGAACATCATCTTCTCTGGTCAAGGATGCAACAGTTCGAATAGCACCGGTAGCTTCACAGGCATAACTAGCACTCTTCTCATACGCCTTCTTTGCTCTTTGTTGAAATCTAGCCAAGAGCCAGAACCTGAAGAAACCACAACCAAGTAAGACAGGAATAGTGGCGATACAGACAAGTGCTAACTTCCAGGCAATGGCGAGAGAGAGCGCGCATGCGGCGATAAGGGTGGTGATGACTGACAAGAGCGTACCTAAAGTAACTCCAGATAGACCGGCAACATGGGTGGTTTCAGTACTCAAGAATGATGTGAGAGCACCCGCAGTGTGTTCTTCCCGGTCAAAGTATTGAATATCCTGGCGAAGCATTGTACGGAAAGCACGGTCACGAACTCTGTGGATGAGTCTTTCCGAACAAAAAGCAAAGGCAATACCTTGACCACAGAATGCGATGAATTGAACAAATGCCAACATAAGGTACATCAAAGACCAGAAATCGACATCGTCCCTGATTGCATGGTAATTGGCAGGAATAAGGGGACGGGAAAGCGAAATGATTTCCTTGGCAAAAAACACGGCTTGAGTTGGGTTACCGCCACCGCAGATGATAGAAAAGAACAATCCGACCAACATCAAATTCCACTCAGTTTTGTTGAACGAAGCGATTAACTTGATCAACGTCCATAATGAATCATGCTGTTCAGATGGGGAAGTCTTGCCTTGGAGTGCGAGAGATGACTGAGATTTTTCCGTCAATGATCGCATCAACTTATTGACAATATTCTTGTCATCTGGGTCCTCGTAGTAGTCGATTCCTCCGACCTTGTTGGAAAATCTGCGTACGAGTTGATCGTCTTTGGCGTCAATCTCTGCCTCCTCTTCAGCAGAAATTTCTTTGATTTCAGCAATCTTTTGGGCTTCGATCAATCTATAGTAAGCACCTTGTCGAGCAAGTAAATCGTTATGAGTTCCTTGTTCTACGATACGTCCCTCAGTCATGACAACAATGTTGTCAGCGTCCTTGATGGTGGAAAGTCGATGAGCGATTGTAATAGTGGTTCGTCCTTCAGCAGCAACTTCAAGAGCGGCTTGCACGACACCTTCAGATTTTGTGTCCAGAGCGGAAGTAGCTTCATCGAGTAGGAGAATCTTTGGGTCGCTAACCACAGCTCTTGCAATTGCAATACGTTGCTTTTGACCTCCAGAAAGTAAACTAGCTCTTTCACCAACATTTGTCTCGTATCCTTCAGGTAACGCGCTGACAAAGTCATGTGCATTGGCCATCTTGGAAGCTTCAATAACCAATTCTCTCTGACGTTCTTCGTTCTCGTGTTCGAACTTGGTTCCAATGAGTCCATGCCGAATGTTTTCAAAGATACTGGTTCCAAATAATGTCGGTTCTTGGCTAACCAAAGATATTTGTTGTCGCAACCATCGCAAATTCAAAGTACTAACATCATGTCCATCGATCAAAACCTGGCCACCAACGGGATCATAGAATCTCTCCACCAAACCAACGATAGTACTTTTTCCGGACCCAGATGCACCAACAAGAGCGGTCATTTTGCCAGCAGGGATGACCAAACTGACATCGTTCATGATTGTGACCTCAGGTCTGGATGGATAGATGTGCTTGATATTTCTCAATTCGACGGTTCCCTCGATATGGTCGAGTTTGATACCTTCAGTGGAGGTCGGGTCCAATGGCGAAACACGATCGATTGTGTTGAAGATCTTTGCGGCGGCGGAAATGGCGGTAATGAAAGCCTGGGCGTTAGGAGCAACATTTCCGAAAGCAAAAGCTCCAATCATGATAGACATCAAAATTGTGAGAATGTTTGAGACACTAATTTCTTCCTTGACGAGAAATCTGGAGCCCATCCAGAAGGCTAGACCATAATTAAGATAAATGACTAGAAACATGCCTCCAACCATGATAGCTAAGGCGAACTTAGTTTTGTAGCCATATTTTTCAGCCTGAGCAAGATGTTTGTCATATTGACGGGCGAGTTTATCTTGGGTACCAAAGGCAGTAGCGTTTCTGATAGATGAGATGACCTCTTCTGCGATAGATCCTCCAATAGCATATGATCCAAGAGATTGTTTGCCATACTTGACAATCCACCTAGAACCTCCTCCCATGATAACGGTAATGGCTAAAACGGTGGATGAGAGAATGAGGGTCAATTTCCATGACTTGATAAAGCCAACGACAAAAGCTGTGAAGAATGTAGCCAATGCATTGATTGTCAAACCAACCTTCTCGGAAATACCATCTTGAACCAAGTTGGTATCAGCTGTGATTCTCGTGGTAATTTCACCGCTTCCTAGTTTATCGTAGAAACCAATGTTCATGCGTAAGCAAGCAGCCAAGTATTGTGCTCTAATCTTTCCGCTGATGTGTTCTCCAACATAAATGAATCCGACGGTAGAGATGTAAATCGTGGTAAATTCGGCGATAGCTAGGTAGATGAAGTAAAGAACCATATGATTGATGGTATGATCGAATTTAGCTTTCGTAGATAGACCTGCAAAGTAATCTGCAAAGGTTCCCGTCAATTGACCGGAGACAACCGTCATCAAAGGTAATGCAGCTCCGGCCGCGATACTGCAGATGGCGCTGATAATCATGATAATGATATCGTTTGTAGTCGAGAACCTATACAGATTTCCAATTCCCGAGGACAATTCTGGCATTTCCACCTGTCGCTTTAATATTTGAGCCTCGTGAGGAGGTAAATGTGCGTAAATATCCTCATCTTTGTTGCTCGCCACCTTGACAATATTGCTGTCCAATTTCGACAAAGTATTTTCTTCACCCGGTGACACCTTTTCCCCTCCATCAATGTTTGGTTTTTGTGTGGAATCGCGTTCAGAGATAGATGAGCCTCCATTACTGGACGTGAGACTTCCCGACCCCGCGGTCTGGGGTTTCTCGGATAGTTCGCCAGCCATGATTGGCGGCTTGGAGAAAAGGTAAGGGTTCGTAGAAGTAGGGAATATCTGCAAGTGATTCGACGGAGATTAATGGTGAAGGGTGAAGATGTTTGTAATCTTTCGGCTTATTTGCGACGGTGAAACTTATTCTGGCAATTCCCCTTTCATATGTCGATGATAGATAGAGGATTTTAAGGATCGACTCTTGTCGAAGTCTCGGGCGTGTTGTTGTATCCGAGGAACTTTGA
This sequence comes from Sclerotinia spermophila, assembly GCA_038090695.1. Lineage (NCBI taxonomy): Eukaryota > Fungi > Ascomycota > Leotiomycetes > Helotiales > Sclerotiniaceae > Sclerotinia > Sclerotinia spermophila. Next base: position 4,222 of record JBBMOJ010000827.1, on the reverse strand, counting down.
TATAATTAATATTACAAAGGGTGAATAAGTTTCCGAAGAAGAGTATTATTAAAAAGAACCTGATAAGTTAGTTGTATCAGTTAAATATGAAGTCGAAATGAAGTTGCACTCAACGGAAGAAAAGAAATCTAGAAAGAAAGGAAGAAAGAAAGACGGGGAGGGAGAGTTGATTATATTATATTATATTCATCCTTCCTACGAGGGCGTGTTTTTGATGAATGCCGGGTCTGTGCATTCATAGATTTCTTCACCAAAAACAGCCCAAAATCATCTACTTTGAGATTCAATATCAATTCAATTTATTTTAATATCTTCAAAACTTTTCAAAAAATCAATAGTTTTTATATTCAAAATTATATATATATATTTTTAGATTCTTTTATTTCATTAAATTTGTAAAATTATTTAGCTAATTTGAAATCCCATAGTAATTTTTAGTAAGTTCAATTATATTGTATTGGCATTTATCAAAGACACGCCCTCGTATATTTCGTATATATATTATCTATTTATTCATTATCGATGGGGGAATAGAAGTAGCCCCAGCTAGTATTTTCATAATTCCAAACGGGATGGAACAATCCCGAGGTGCGGACGATTCAATAACCCGATGTGACTAGTTCCGTGACTAGGGGTAGATATTACCTTCTTCATAGTCCGTAATCTACGTAACCTTGAACCTTGATTGTGGCGCATCCATCAATTGCTTTGGCCGGTTGAATTGGATTTCCATTGGTTCGATTTTTATACATTTTCAGAAAGACGGAAGTTAGGAAGGTACGGACCTTTATAGCTTGATAGTATGAGAGTATGAGAGTAGGGAGGATATGGTGGTAGATCTCCCTTAACGGATCGCATGGAATTTGACATATAATCTACATAAACTCTGTGCTACTAGAGATGCACGTGTACGAGATATGATGGGCCATATATACTCCTCACAATGCTCGAGCCTCGAGCTCAGGATTGAGACATGTAGTCTGGATGTAGGTTGGAGATGGTGAAATATCATTCTAGAGGAAAAGGTAGTCTTGAAGAAGTGCACCTAATTCCTACCTAAGTACATATCTATTCAGAATCAAGTTATGTATATCCTCTTCTGTTTCACCCATAATGAAATCATCTATATTGAAACCAACGTCAATGACCAACAGTCTTTGAAACGCCACCATATTGTTGCCGTGCTAAGAATGGAGATTACGGCATCAATGAGTGTTTTTATCGTCGTATACCTCGTATATCTTGATCTTGTTTGCTCCAAATATAAGGGTACAGAGTGGACATGTAATATCGACACCACACTATTACCATTTTCTGGGAGTAAGGTTCTTCCTTCGCATTCAAATGCTTAACCTCACTCAAACCATCCTACCTACCATCGTGCTTAGTTACGGTTTGGCTAAAGTAAGAGTCTGAGCCAACCGGCCTGAGTAAGAGAATCGGATTTTCTAAGCCAGCCGACTTAAAATCAGAGATAAGGGTACCGATGCGGCGATTGATGATCGGGTCTGTTTAAACTGTGAACTGTGAACTGTGAACTTTGAACTTTGAACTCTGGACATGAGACGATTGATGCTACCGTCCGTTTATTAATTAAACAGATGCTCTGTGCAAACTCCCCATCATATCATCCATCCCTCAATCCATTTTCATCTAATGCAAATTGACTCTGTGAAAAGCTTAAAACTTGCAAAGCCCGTCTTCTATCTCTCTCCTTCATCATCCGTTCACGTGCCGTTATTTCTATCCCTGTTGCTATGTGTCCCAAATCGTATTTCTATTCCACCGAAAATCCCGTGGCAACGTAATTCATTCCTTGCATGCCTCACGAGTTTAGATTTTGATAGTCGCACCAAACATCCAATTCCCATTTCATGCATCTTCGGGAAACAACGTGCATATGTTCTTATCCACGCAATCGAGTATGAGTCAAATGGGTAAGCGGATACTTCTCATTGGACAGTTTGTTGGTATTGGTACTTCACATCCTCATGAAGATTATCATGTATACGAGCATGAACATCGCACGCATCCTTTCACCGCAGTAACGTACAAACAAGATACAGGATGCAACAGTTTACCCATTTACCCATCCATACATCCTTCACATGCGCTTCATACATTATTACCAAATTCAACAATGCTCAGAGTTATAGTTATCTCAGCTCAACAACTAAACTGAATTAGCCATTCTCCTTTTAACAGATAGATAGTCGGTCCCGAATCCCAATATCATATCAATTGATCTCACAAAAGTTAGAGCGGATCATATTTCAATCCCATTCATTCAATATCATATCTAATCCCAGGTACTCACTCATATTATACTCTACTCGTATACTGAACCAGTATGTACAGTACATCCATCCCTGTACTAATCTCGTAGCGAAGTTCCCCTTCTAGAATATCTAATATAAAAATAAACGCCCCTGTCTCATCTCAATTACCGCACCACATCCACCCACTGAACAAAGTTGGAATCCATCGAACCTTTTCTCTCCTACCGCTTACGTCCGTGTCCGCTTAGACTAGAGTAGAAAGTCGGATACGGAAGATGCTAAGTCCGTTCCTCATGACTATCGGAAATGGATACGATTGGTTTAAACATTTGGTTGCCTCTCTTTGAATATCAATCAATCAGACTTTATGTGTGTTTGGCCACCGACCGACATGCAAAGTAGCAATGCAAAGTTATGCAATTTACATTAAATTTATGATCTAGGTGGAAGGAGTGAATAATAAGAGTGGACGGATACGTCAACGCAGGTATTAATAATTCATTCTACGAGTACAACGTAGAAGGTTTGGAGTGGAGAAAGATTTCTCTCTCCCCATGTTTTGCCGTGTACAGCAAACAACAACAACAACAACACATATGTTCCAGAGCCCAGCCAGCTACGAGTACGAATCCGATCCGATGCATACTAGGTTAAATGCTTGTGCTGATCATCTAAAGTGTTCATCATGCTTTTCAACAAATCTTGTTACACTAAAGATCTTGCTTTTCTCATTGAAATTTGAGTTGGGGAAATCCTTTCCTCTTATATGGTACATTTGAGATATCATCCAATTCGTCTAGATTGTCTTCCACTATTAGGTGAGAAATCACTAAACGCATTAATACAACTTCGAGGACTCGTATTTATACTTTGTATCGAGGATTCTTGGTCAACTACTGTATTGTATTATTTAACGTTCGATTTGCACTCGTAGTGTTATATGGCAATGTACCCAGTAGGCCACCACATGGCCAGTAGGTGTTTCGAGGTTTATAGAATTTATTAATACTGGTATTCAGATTAAACTACTGGGTTGAAATCTTCAGCTGCAATTGTACATATACATTCTTCACACATGCATTGTAATCTTACATGATGTTAAAGAATAATAAGGTTACTACTATTCAAAGTATACCCATGATGATCTTATCAACCATGAGTGAATCTATTCCAAGGCCCATTGCCCTTCAGATTCCAGTATATGGGGATATACCTCCGCAATGTTTCGATACTATATACCAGCTTGAAAGTTAGAGTACTTGAATCTGATCTATCCTGTAATTACACCTTCATTGAATAATAGCTGGGATAATTAAAGAGACGGGTAATATGCTTATCTTATCAATCAAGTCCTAGCAGACAATCAGTCGAATGATATGAGAGTATGTCTTCTCAAAGCTGTGGTTGTGGGTTTGACCAACTGATACTATCTGCCTATACATATCGGACTGCCATCTATCTATCTTTCACAATACGAAGAAAGACAACATAATGTACATGTTTTAGAGTCTACAAGGACATGATGGTTCAGAGGTTCATTTGAAAGTTTTCAAATACCGCAAGAAATCATGTATACTCTTCTCTCTATAGGGATATTATCTTTGTTGATACCATATGATTTTCTGATCTCTACATCCTTAGAGGTTGGGGAAGGGCATTCAGGTTAAAGGATGCACACGCTTCTTTCCTCTAGTGAATGATAGTATAAGAAGATACAACAAGGAATGAAAATTAAACGCGAGATTGTACAGAGTGAGATTGGAGTTCGAGGGCTCTAGATACCACAACGCACTTCGCAATCTGTCATCCCATTGTGCTCGACTGAACATCTGAATAGTTTCATGATAGAAGGTGTCACCCCCCAACTGAACGCCCTAAGCCTAATTAAGCGATATACTGGCAGAATCCCACTTTTGGGGGTATATTCGTATTTTGGCCACCTA